>RQTK01001054.1:0-29984 GCA_003991915.1 Elysia chlorotica | reverse complement strand
TGATGATGATGATGATGATGATGATGATGATGATGATGATGATGATGATGATGATGATGATGATGATGATGATGGTGATGGTGATGATGATGATGATGATGATGATGATGATGATGATGATGATGATGATGATGATGATGATGATGATGATGATGATGATGATGATGATGATGATGATGATGATGATGATGAATGATGTTGATGATGATGATGATGATGATGATGATGATGATGATGATGATGATGATGATGATGATGATGATGATGATGATGATGATGATGGTGATGATGGTAGTGGTAATGATTCGTTAGAACCAATATTTATATTTACATTTTTTATACTAGGAGAAATAAGATTTTTGGAGGGTACCAAAACAATATGATTTTACAGAACTGATAAATGATATTTATATCTCATTATTTTCCTTGGGGAGGGGGTGTTGCAGTTATATTTTGCTATTATTTTTTCCATTGATAAGTAGTTACCTTCATTTTATCAAAATTGAGGAAACAAATGTTTGAATTCCCAGGGGCGAGATCTTCACCAAGATGATAGACGTGCCGGTCGGGGAACACCTGTACAAGTTCATCGTGGACGACAAGTGGGTCATCAACAAAAACCTGGTAAGTTCCCACAATGTTCGGCACAGGCATGTTGCAAGGACGCCCAGTGTACTGTGTATATAATAGAAATGTACCAATGCTGTCGAGACCCTGAGTTTCAGTCTCAGGATCTGGACATTAAAATTCTTTACAGTTATCCATTTTCTACTGTAAAGTGTTTCCCTTGAATTTTTATTTTGTTTAATAATTTTCCGTAGATATTCATACAGATACGTCGGCTACCATTAATACGTAATAAATACATGTACAGTATTATCAAGAAGCATTTAGTCAAGTCGGCCAAGAGGAAGTAACTGAAATGCGGGGATAAGAAAACATTTGGATTAATTTCATGCATGCAAAAAGACTAAAAACTAGCATGTCAGTTTTTGGAAAATTTAAATAGTACCTACATGTTAAAAATTTAAAAAAAAGTTTAAAAAAAGAAAGATGTTCAACTTTTGTACAGCTTAAAACAATGATATACAGTTGCACAATCTGGACACTCTTAAAAAAGTCATCATACTGAAGCTTAAAAAGATTACAGAAAAAGCATTAGAGAGAAAAAGCTTAAAGAGAAAATTCCAAGTACAACAATCAGGGAGGAAAAAGAGCACACAAAATCATATATAACAAAATAACAAAAACAGAATTAAGCAGGAAGACAACAGATGACAATATGGAAAACAGAATGGCAAGAGAGAAAAGATAAAAGTCCACAAGGAAGACCAAAACAAAGATGGAAAGATGGCATCACCAAATGGCAGGAACTACATTGAAGACAGCAATGAAAAGTGTTAAATGGGGGGATCTTGTGGATTGCTTATTCCAACAGTGGAGAGACACAGTCCAGGTACAAAGTTCTCAAGGAAGATCCTTATAATTTCATTGTTATTGCCTGCTTTTCAATAGCTCTTTATAATTATTTTCCCCTCTAGTTTTATGAGTGTATTGCTTTAAACTCTTTTCTTCTGACTTTCTTCCTGCTTAGCCCATCAAGACAGACGGAGACGGCCTAGAGAACAATGTCCTGTCAGTCGAACCCGTGAGCTAACAAGGGAGAGCACCGAGCTGATTCCTGGAGTGGGCTAGCAAAGGGAGACTAGTGGACCATGGCATATGTTGTTTTAAAGAGAGTTAAGAATGAGACTTGAGTTTTCCTGAGTGGGCAGAGGAGCTGAGGTTCATGCATAAATTGTATCAATTTTAATGATTTTTGTTTATTGTTTTGTTGTTTGTTGTGTTTTTTTTTTCATTTTGTAATTGTATTTGTATTTTGTTGAGAAACAAAGTTTTGTGCATTAAGTTATTAATACTTGCTTATCTATTCAATTTTTGTAATGTTGCACTTGAAGATTCTACACAGTGCCTCTAGCTGCAGTAGTGACGGAATCATTTCTCTCTACGTTGTTATACAGCCTTTTCAATTGTCAATTATTTTACAATACAATTTGGCTATTATTTTTTCTAAGAAAACGAACCTTAAAACATCTTTGTATTGAGATTTGATTATCGACTGAAAAGTATTTTTTAATCATAATATAAAATTATCAAGTTTGGATATAGTGCCAAAGCATAAAATGTGTTTCCATCCCTTTTTGTGTTCCCTGTTCTGTTCGTTTTGATTGTTAATTGAATATATTATCACATAATTCAACCTGTACATAAAATGACTGTGTATATAACTTTTAACTATTGTATTAATTACAAGTTATGATAATACAAGTTATCTTTAGTTGGAAGGATTTGGAGTATTGGACATAAAAGTTCGGATATGTATTGATTCAGCTGGATCTGTACAAGGAAAGAGAACAAGTCAGAATGCATTGGTTTTACCTTCTACAAAACAAAAAACAAAAACTGTGCTTTTATTTTTTTTCTCTACATGAGTACAAAGGCT
Source organism: Elysia chlorotica (assembly GCA_003991915.1). Taxonomy (NCBI): domain Eukaryota; kingdom Metazoa; phylum Mollusca; class Gastropoda; family Plakobranchidae; genus Elysia; species Elysia chlorotica. Next base: position 27,481 of record RQTK01001054.1, on the reverse strand, counting down.
TTCATTTTTATCCTTTTCAACTTAAAAAAAGGGGAAAATGTATATTTTGTTTGTTTTTTGTTTGTTTGTTAAAACAAAATAACGCAGAATATTCAAATGTGGCTCATGATTTTAAACTGTGCCTTCATGTTTGTGAAAATAGTGTTTAAGTTTCTACTATCTAATTGAGAAATAGCACATAATGTTATTGCAAATTTCATTCATCTGCTTTTTAAACACAATCCATGACAGCTACATGATTCAAAATATAGCCCTGCTACTATTTTCAAGCACCCATGCATACAGGAGAGAAAAAAGCCTCTTGCTACTTAAAAACTAATGTTGACAAAAAGCACAAACTGTTCTCATGTGCTCTTTTTCTTTCTTTTTGTTCAACTCTTGGACAATCACCGATCTTGTTTTTTATTTGTTGGGTTTATTTTTCAATCAAACAGTTTTTACTCATGGTTCAGTGCTCATGCACTACGCCGAGTTGAACCCATGGAAAAAGAGAGAATGGTTGCGAGAGCAAAGTAGATAGTCAGAAGAAAGAGAGGTGAAGTTAGAGAGAGAGAGAGAGAGAGAGAGAGAGAGAGAGAGAGAATAAGAGAAAGAGAGAGAGAGAAAGAATAAGAGAGAGAGAGAGAGAGAGAGTGAGCGAGGCAGACAGGCAGGCAGACAGACAGACAGACAGAAAGTTATGAAGAGGGGAAAAGTATTTTGACAGAAAGTAGCTTGAAAGATAGTTGTTTCCGCAGCGCCTATACACATTTGTTTCAATGAAGGATCGTGAAATTTACTTCTATAAACCTTTCAAGGCCGGCAGCCGTACAATATGCTCAAACAAGACCAATAGCCAAGATCTTATATATTACAAGAAGGGATCATCATTTAAGTGATGTATATGTATTATGCCCATATCCTCAATGCAATTTGTACATCTACAAATATACAATCTTTTTTGTTTTTGTTTTTATATTCAGAACCAATGTGCTAATCGTTATATTATTATTATTATTATTATTATTATTATTATTATTATTATTATTATTATTATTATTATTATTATTATTATTATTATTATTATTATTATTATTATTATTATTATTATTATCATCATTAACATTACTGGCTTAATCTATTTATACTTTAATTGATTTTATTCAGCAAAAATGTGCAGTCTACTATTTCCTTAAGTTTGTCCAAGATTCACGACTATGTTACCAACCCAGCACAGCAGAGAATGATACTCACAATGTCTGACTGGTCTTGTGTTACCACCACCCCCAACCTGTAAATCTGACCTGTACAAAAAGCTTCGGAACTTACCAGCATTTTTAAAATCTTTTTCGCTTCTCTTATCATGTCCTAAGTATGTAGAATATATCAGGTTTTATCAAGTCTTGGGTTCAATTCAATGATAGTGCCAACATTGACAGAGAAAATGGTCCACCACCAATGATTTTCTATTTTTGTATGACAAGATAATAATTTTGTCTTTAAATCTTAATCTACAGAAATGTTATTACTCTATCGTTAAAATTTCTTTATTGGTTAAACGCCGTCGGCCGCGAACGCAGTGAGTACAATCGGCAACACGTCTTCTACACGAATTCGTCTTTCGGTGTGAACGTGTATTGGAAGCCCTATTTGAACCTTCTACTGAAACGCAGTGACAACACAACTTCACTTCACTGCAAAGCGCGTTCTCTTTAACTTTTGGCGAAAGTTCACAATAGACGAATGCGTGAAGAAGACGTGTTGGTGTTTGTATTCACTGGGTTCGAGGCCCTTCTTTGCCTTTTCGCCAACTCAGTGTACTTTTTAAAATAATCATTCTTAAATCTGAGATGAAATAGCAATAGGACTGTGCAAATAATATAGCTTTAAACGGCAATCGGGACTTTCTAGACATTATTTGAAAATTGTATCATTGACTTTTTATACAAGCTGTTCTCTGGCTTTAAAGAACAGTCAGTATCTTTCTCTAAAATAAATGGAAAAAATGGGTCTTCCACTTTAGATCTTTTTAGAATCCTCTTGATTTTGGTTCTTGAAAATATACCCATAGGAAATTAGCCTAAATGAAAAAATCTTAAAAGCCTATATTCTAACTGTCAGACTTAGAGGAAAAATTGCTTTGTATCGAGTAGATTCTTCTATGTGAATGCGTAGTACATCATAAAAGTCCACATTAAAGGGAATATTTCAGTCAAAATTATATTTAGCCCAAGCATCACTAAACATCCATTTAAGAAATAAAACATTTTAAATCGTACATCTTAGGACATGACTCTACTCATACCTCTATGCACAATTTCTTTCATTCAACTTTAACTTTTACATTTTCAGCCAAATGTTTTTATACTGAATAATTTCTTCTGAGTGCCTCTTGTGTTCTTTTGCAAAGGAAAACAATGTACACCATGTTTGCTGAGAGATTCGGTCTTCTTTTCTTTTTCTATTCTATATTTTTTTTCTAGTCCATGTATGTAAAATAATACCCAGTTCCCTCGCTCCACAGAGAATGTGCTTGTATTATTTGTCTGTTGTAATAAAAAATCATTAAAATTACATTCCTTGACTTACGAAATTATCTATGGATTTACATTAATATAATGACCAAGCTGTCGCTACGAAATTATCTGTGGATTTACATTAATATAATGACCAAGCTGTCGCTACCAAACTCAACAACACATAGTGGTTCTAAGAAGCTCACTATGTAGCCGATACATGGCTTCGTAAACTTAGGGTTTTTTCACAGAGCTGTGTTGGTGCTGTGCAGACTGGGAAGTGTTAAGATCGTAGTTAGGATGGATCTAGTAAGCCTGGCGATGATGCCGTGGTGGTGGTGGTGGTGGTGGTGGCGTGGTGGTGGTGGTGGTGGTGGTGAAGGCGGTAATAAGGCGAATGGTAACCATCTTGTCTGCAAAGGTAGTAAAGAAAGTGTCGAAGGATAATCCATTGTGGTGACGACGCAGATGACCACGATGACGATGACGACGACTGCGACAATGTTGATAATAATGGTGTTGGTGGTAGCGATGATTATGACAATGATACCTATTTTGTGATGGTTGTCGTGATGATGATGATGATGATGATGATGATGATGATGATGATGATGATGATGATGATGATGATGATGATGATGATGATGATGATGATGATGATGATGATGATGATGATGATGATGATGATGATGATGATGATGATGATGATGATGATGATGATGATGATGATGATGATGATGATGATAATGAATATGGTTGTGGTGGTGGTAAATGTTGTCGTCGTCTTCGTCTTCTGCTGTTTAATGATACTGGTGGTGTGGGTGATCTTTTTCTGTACCAGATCGTTGTTTTTTTAATAAATAGATAAAACAAATTGAGCAACAAGTCTGCAAATTAATAATAAAATCAAGAAGTAGAGGAATAAAAGATATGGGGTTGTCTTTATATTCGTCTCTCTCTCTCTCTCTCTCTCTCTCTCTCTCTCTCTCTCTCTCTCTCTCTCTCTCTCTCTCTCTCTCTCCACAGGGTACATGTTATCGCTGGTGTTAGAGCGTCGGCTTCCGAAGCAGGAGGTCTGTGATCGAACCCCGCTATGGCTGCTGTGTTTTGTTTTTCCTATTGGTTGGGTCGGTGTCGGTATAATGTGATCAGTGAAGTCCGCGGGTATCCACTATTGGGTAGAGCCAGAAAGCAAACTTTTTTTTTTTAGCTTTCTCCGCTAGGGCAAATTTCGATAATTTCTTTTGAAAATGTAGACCTTTTTTCAGTTATAAGAATTTTGGCTGAATTTCAAGAATATTAAAGGCTTAGGCCTCGAACGCAGAGAGTACAAACACCAACACGTCTTTTACACGAATTCGTCTTTTGTGAATTTTCTTCAAAAAGTTAAGGAGAACGCGCTTTGCAGTGAAGTTGTGTTGTCGTCACTGCCTTTCAATAGAATCGCTCTCCTAAGTAACGTCTTCGAGGAGCTTAAGGGAACTATATATGGTGATGGGTCTCCAACTAGACAGTAACTGTAACAGGAAAGTGTTCCCAGCCCATCCAAATACAATATACATGTACTGTATATTGAAAAATTAAAATGTAATACGGAATGTGAAATTAGAGTCTGTGACAACCCCTCACAACCATGGGGGGCGCGGTGGTCCAGGGGTAGAACATCGGCTTCCGACGCTAAAAGGTCCCGAGTTCTAATCCTTGCTGTTGCGTTCCCTACTGGTTGGGTCGGTGTTAGTTTAATGTTTTTGTTTTTCTTGATACAGGAGTCATGGTATCCCCGCCCTGTCTTGTGTGTGGCAGCACATTTAATTGTCAGACGTTTGTCTTTGGTCCCGTCTACAATATAGCCTATATAGTGCTGCTGTTGGACGTTAAACCAACCCAACCAACCAACACCACACCACGCAATGTTCATACTGTCCCCCCTCCCCCCCCCCACGCACACAAGTCGTCACCTTAATTGAAAACCACGCGCTCCAATAACTAAGCCACCCCCCGGTGAAGAGAATGTCGCGGTGACCATCGTGTAAGAGCTGTAATGTACTGCCTGGTATTAACGCTTTACTACACACCCTTCGCCCTCCTGTCAACACCGCATGAGCAATGAAGAAATGTTTATAACAAGTAAAAAGAAAGTTTCAAAACGAAACCAAACATTACTCGGATCTTGCTGTGATTTTGCGAGTAAGGGAGAGCCACGGAGCAGATAAAACTCACCATTGGGGCGAAACTGGTCGTTAAAGGGCCGTAATCCCGGTGAGAGGAGCACAGTTGGAGGTCCACAGTTATGGGCCGTGCTACGCTCGGGAGATCCAGTTACAAGCTGCGTACTTAGACGCGCTCCTTTAAAGAAAATAAAAATCTGCGCGTTTCCATGCGACCGCTTGTGTGGTGTTGCCGGGTTCATAATTGTGACGTCACCATTCAAGGCCATTGGCAACTTAGTTTATAATTAATCCATTTTTTTGTTCCAAGAATATTTACCAAAATGTGTGATTAAACAAATCCTGACAATAGTAGATTTCTTAGAGTTAAATTTCTTCCAATTATAAGTTTTTGTTTCTCTAACAATCTTGAGACAGAGGGGATCGTCAAACAGTCACATGCCCCGTATGTTATAAACCGTCTTTAAAAAAAAAGTCTTTGTAAAGGTTCTTACCCTTCATACATTTTTCCCGGAAGAAAAGGGAGTAGGAGGGGGGTGAGGGCAGTGTAAAATATGTCCCAAACTTGACCCTTAGATCCAGTCGAGATGACCAGGACGATGGTCACATATCTGGGATAACGCCACTCCTTTCGTCCTGGTTCCAAGACGAGTTGGGACCTAATGTCTCTCAGCTAAGGCTGGTTAAGCGTCCAGCTTGATCCTCATGCGCACACACATCCAGTGTCTCGACCAGTCGTCAAAGTGCATAGTTTTGAGTTTGAGAGTGCATGCAAAGCAGCTGCTTTATAAGGGCTGCACATACAGGGCGATTATCAACTTAAGTGAGGCCCCTTTCGTACTGTATGAAAAATAACGATAATTATCTTATCTGCATGAGCACTGTGATTTCTAATTGTTCTCACCTAGCAATATGCGGCGGGGATTCCGAGTCCTTTCGCTAGTCCTTGTTTTTATATATCCCGGCTTTGTTCAGGGAATACAGGTAAGTCTAAATCTATTTGGTATATCAGTAAATGGCAAAAAGACCAACATGAGAGTTATAAGTTTTCGAAGTTTTGTAAATTATCTAAAACACTCGTAATATATAAATGTCATGTCTTATCTTTCTCATTGTGTATCTGTGACATATGCCTATATCTGTCTGACTCTCTATATTTCACAATGTTTGTCTGGTTGTTGTTGTTTTTTTTATACCAAAAGCAATGCTATGAGAATCAGTTGTATTCATTTACTGTGCGGTCTAATATTCTGAGAAAACGTCGATTTCACCGGGATGAAAGTAGTTGAGCACAGGTGGTCTACGATTCTTCACGTATAAAAGTGAAACAACAAACAGGCTGTTATGCGATATCTTGAACGCAATAGACACAGGAAAAAATAAATTATAATACATGTATGAGGATTATCTGACATAGAGAGAGAGAGAGAGAGAGAGAGAGAGAGAGAGAGAGAGAGAGAGAGAGAGAGACCTGCCTTTTTAGCTATCTATCTCAAACTTCACACATCCACATAATGCAGAGGAAAAGACACATATATGAATATGGGAAGAAAAGGAGAGATGGACAGGCAAAAAGACAGACATACATGCAGAGCTGCAGACAAAGACTAAGAGAGTACGACATACAGAGTAAACACTTTCGGACCTTCAATACACCCCACTAAGTGAGTGTACACACCAGTATGTTTTCCGCGTGTATTTTCGATGTGTATATTTTTTTCTGTTCACACCACTCTGCGCAGCCAAATTGCATGTGTATAATATTTATGAGAGTCAAAAATACACAAGCGTCCAGAGCGTTCAGACCATGTGTATTTTTCACTCTGTTTTCCGCATGCACCAAACCAGAGTGTTCACACCAGTGTTTCGCATGTGTATGTTTGACTCTGATATACACATGCAATCAAGGAGTCACTGCGCATGCGCGAACCCCAGTGACCCGCGATCAAACAAACAAGATCACGTGACAGTCGATGCGCATCGCATCGAAATAATTATACACTCGGAAAATACACAACGTCTGAACACTCTTAAAAAACACGACGTCTGAACAGAAATAATTCCAAGGACATACACATGGAAAAAATCCTTCGTCTGTACAGTCCATAAGCGTGTCATCGTTGACTCATGTGCAACATTTGTATTGACCACCCTGATCACGCTCCGCGTGTGTGTGTGTGTGTGTGTGTGTGTGTGTGTGTGTGTGTGTGTGTGTGTAATGAACAGAGCACTCTGTTGTTAGACGTGTGTAACATCTCGACTTTTTTGGCACTTTGGATCGGGTAACATTAAGAGTCAGTTGTCACTTGCTTAATGTGCAAGATTGCTTGACCCCGACAATAAAATGCTACATTTTTTGTTTTGTTTGGTGTTTTCTTTTAGCACAAGTTTATTTCTATTTTGTTGTTTTATTTGTTGTCGTCATTAATACTGTTACTGCGTTCTTTGTTGTTGTTGTTGTTGTTGTTGTTGTTATTGTTGCTGTTGTTAGTGTTGTTATTAATATTGTGGATGAGCTTCCTGGACTGTGGAGCACGAGGTTCATTGTTCGAATCTTAGCCTTTGTTTCTGTATACTCTATAAGATTCTTCAGGGAAGCTAGGGAACGTAATTTTTTTAAAACTGCATTGTAAGGTGCAAATCAATATCATCATTTTGAAAAGAATTTCTGGCGTCACTATAAATGCCCCGAGCCAGTGGCTTTTGACAAGCTTTTCCCCTCCATAATGAATAAGTATTTGTGAAAAAAATAAGTGGTATGTGGTAAAAAGATTTTTAACCCTCTTTAAAATACATTTCGTGTCTGAAAACGCCTTAATTAAAGCAATTATAAAAAGCCATTAAAATAATTTTCAATAAAGGATTTTAAAATTGTTTGATTTTTTGTTGTTGTTGTTGTTGTTGTTGTTGTACAATTTTTCAAATATCTCAGAACTTTCTAAATAGGCAATACTAAAAAAAAAGAAAACAATACAACAAAAACGAAAACATCAACAACATCAATAACAACAACAACAACAACAACAACAACAACAACAACAACAACAAAAATGATTTCAATTTTCTCACTAGCTGAGGCGGCGATTGGAAGCAGCAATGAACGTCTACAACAGCACCGCGGTTCAAACCCAGGACGCACGATGTCCGGTTATCATGGGCGACTTCGTGCTTCCTTTCCTCACGAATCTCATGTCCAACATGGAAGCTTTCAAAGCCGCGGAGTTACCGCCCTTCCTGGTCCCTCGCTACCCACAGTCGCCTGGGAACCTGCAAGTTCGGCAGGTAAGCTTGGACATAGTTCTTCTACAAATCTTGATTTGGAATTTTAGACAGGTCAAATTAACAAGAATGGTGTGTTGCTGCTGCTGCTGCTGCTGTTGTTGTTGCTGTTGTTGATGTTGTTGTTGTTGTTGTTGTTGTTGTTGTTGTTCTTTTGGCTTTAGTTGTTTCGGCAGGTAAGCATGGGAACATTACTCCGAGAAATTTTTTCTGGACTTTAAAATTTAGATTGATTGATTAACAATGTTGATATGTTTTTATTACTGTTGTTGTGGCTGTTATTCTAGTTGTTGTTGTTTTCGTCGCCGTCAGTTTCACATAAAGAATTATATCCGTCGACCGCGAGACATAAAACTGTATCAACACGATTCCGCTACACACATTCATTGCAGTACCTCAAGGAGACGTTCCGGGCTTTGGATTGGAACGTGGAGGAGGACGTGTCGGTGCAGACGACGCCGTTTGGGCCGGTCCAGTTCGTGAACATCATTGCTACCCAGCAGCCGTCTGCCAGTACCCGGGTGGTGCTCGCCTGCCACTACGACTCGAAGCTCCTCCCATTCGGCTTCATTGGCGCCATGGACTCCGCCGTGCCCTGCGCCGTTCTCGTCAACACCGCGCGACAGCTCAATGTATTACTGCGCTTCCTGGAATCGGTGAGGGAGAGAAAGGTTTCTTTCTAGAATTACTGGCTTCATTGGTTATTCTTATAGACAAGCTCATAACCATAATATAAAATAAATAGCAAATAAACTAAGAAATAGGAGAGCCCTCTAATTCCAAATAATATATCGCACTATTATTCCTTTTTTAGAGTTAAGTGTCTGTACACACGAAGCATTATTTTCCATGCATGTTTTACGAGGAGCCCAATAGTTGTATTTTCATCACTCTGCTTCGGTAAGAGAGATGATTGTGTAAATCAGCGATTTACCAGTGATTGTACGGTACGTTTCCGAATTTAATATTTACTATCACACATTCAAACAAGAGTGTTTGCGCGAGTCTAAAATCTAAAATGATGCAAAGAAGATTCCAGCCTTGGTTTACCTTAACCCTTTCCGCCACTTTACATCGATCAGGTCGCTAATTTGATATCATAATGTTATTATGGTATGATACCATAAGATAATCATACCTAACAACTGGTTTGTTTTATCCATACTGTGGGTCATACGTACCATGTCCTGGTGGCTTACAACTAGTCGCAAGCCTTCTTATTCACATATTTTACACCAAGTCGTGAAATTATCACAACGTTGTACTTACGACCCTGTGTCTGTTTACCTCGCAGGACATATCCATCCAAATGGTGTTTTTTGACGGCGAGGAGGCGCTGTGGGTGCCCAGTCCCACCGACTCCCTGTACGGCTCGCGGAACTTGGCCACGGTCTGGCAGAACACAGTGGACACCAACGTCCAGACTACAAACAAACTCGGCACAATCGTAAGTTTTCCTCGTACGCCAGTTATGTAATCGGCCTGTCCTTACGGTTTGGTCACTTTGACAAACTTACAGTATTCAACTACTCCAGGTTTTCTTCTAGTTTTTTTTTTTAAATGATTCTCGTCACTATTATCTCTCCCCCCCCCCTCCAAAAAAGTACATTAATCGAAATGATTACGTGTAGTTTTTATCGTGCGAACGATCTCCCATGGTTTAAGGTTCGACTTAATGGCATCCACACGGATCCTCTTCACAGCGCATCACTGCCATGGTACACGCTTGTTTGCCTTTCCTCGATAGTTTCCTCTCTTTTTTTTTTGTTGGTCTTTTTCTTGCTTTCAAAGTGTTTGTACTCGCTGACTGGCAGTTACTGGTTTTGTATCCACATTTGAGATCAAACGAGGGTGCTCGGAGATAGTCAGTTCTCATGCTTGAACAAGCGCTCGGGCGCGTCCTTCACAAACAATGTTACATAACAACAAAGATTGTACTGTAGGATGCAAAGAGTGCAAAGAGCCAAACTAGCTCTCTTGTGTATGCAAATCACTATCAGATATGTTGTTATATATATACACACCCTCATTATATTTGCTCTTGTTTTGTTTTTGTTTTTGTTTTTGTGGGGGTTTTTTTGTGAACACAAAAAACAACCAAAAAACGTTATCTTTTTGATTATACAGTTCTCGTCAAAACTCCTCTGCATTCAACTCATAGAATCAAAGAAATGTTTGACAGATCCCTCTTCTGAGACAATTTTTTTGGGTGTATCAGATTATCAACCTATGTCAATAGTAATTTTCAGAGAGTTAAAAAAAACGCCATTTCCACGGTTTGCATTCTGCTTATGTATTTACAGCACGCGTACTTGCGAATTTTTTTTATCGTTTCTAGAAAATTTGAGGCTTTCCATGTGTTCTCAGAATATGTTTACCTTGCTTATATTTCAATGTTATCGGTAAACTTCCAAGCGTATTGAAGAAAGAAACTCAATCGATATCAAAATTACACTCTCGTCTCTTCCATTCTGTCCTCTCAGGCAACGTTTATTCTCCTTGATCTGATTGGTCATCCAAGTACGAGCTTCCAGAGGTATTTCCCAGAGACGGACTATTTTTATACACAGATGATGAATCTTGGTAAGGCTAAAAATCGAGTTCAAGCTTATAAAGGGTTAGATAGATAGAGTAAAAAACAAAGATAAAGACACGGAGAAAGAGACAGTGACATACATATAGACAGACAGACAGAGGGGCAGACAGGCAGAGAGAGTGGAAAGAAGGATGTCTTTCTTGCTCATGGGCAAGAGATAGAGAGAGAGAGAGAGAGAGAAAGAGAGAGAGAGAGAGAGAGAGAGAGAGAGAGAGAGGTTAGGGGGAAGCACACACACACACACACACACACATGTACACCAACCCATACCTACAGACAGGCAGACAGAGACAGGGAAAAATAAAAACTATAGAAAGTCATAGATGTTTACACTCTACGTATATAAATCAGGAACGACGCACGTTGCAACTACGTGCAGGACGTGTGTACAAGAATGCTGATAAATAACGACTCTAGAGGATAAGAATTGTGTGTCCTTGTTAATATTTTCCTTCACTGTTCCTTTCAACGGGGAAGTATACAATTATTTTTTGTTGCTGTTGTCGTTTTTGTTTTCATTCCTGTTGTTGTTGTTTATTATAATCATTATGGTTATCATAATTATCATCATCACCATCGCCGTTCACCTCTATCTTCACATTTTCTCTTGTTCATCTCTCTCAAAAGAGACCTGCTTGCGCCAAAAAAGTCTATTGAACAATAGATCTGGCGGATTGCCTCTGTTCCAAGACACAAGAAGACTCAACGACATAAGCGATGATCATGTACCCTTCAAAGAAAAAGGTGTTATTTTATTGAAGGAGTAGTGTGGGGATATGGTATTAGTTATGTAGCGAATCTGAATATCATTGACCTAAAAAAAAGCACTTATAATATACGAGTAGTAACGAAGAATGTACTTTTCTGATTTTATCTCCTCTGCTTCATCATTCTTGGCGGCTACAACAGTACAACCATTTTTAAGTTTATGACATTAAGAAACAAGCTATAACATGTCAGCTTATTTCCCAATAATACCTTACACAATGATTATTGCTAAAAGCTACATAACATATATGTAATGAAACAAATGAGTACACGCAGTGATTATAACATTCATCTGACGTTCTCTTTCTCCCTACCCCATTCTCGCACCCTCCCCTCCTTTGTCTCCACCCCATCTGTTCGCCCCCTCCCCTCCCCCAAATCCCGCCCCTACTCCCAGGTGTGTCTGTCATGCACCTGATCACATACCCGTTCCCTCCCACATGGCACACAATGCTTGACGTGGAGGCGACCATGGACTACCAGGTCATCGATGACTTCTGCCGTATCCTGCGCGTGTTCCTTACCAACATCATTGTGCTTGGAGCCATACAGAACCCGCTAGGATAGTCCATCTAGGATAGAACATACAGAACCCTCTAGGATAGTCCCTCTAGGATAGAACATGCAGAACCCTCTAGGATAGTCCATCTAGGATAGAACATACAGAACCCTCTAGGATAGTCCATCTAGGATAGAATAACCCGCTAGGATAGGCTCAATTTCCACACAGAACCCGCTAGAATAGGCCATATAGAATCCACTAGGATAGGCCATATAGAATCCACTAGGAAGGCTCAAGTTCCATACAGAACCCGCTAGAAGGCTCAAGTTCCATACAGAACCCGCTAGAATAGGCCATACGAACCCGCTAGGATTGGCCATACGAACCCGCTAGGCCATACAGAACCCGCTAGGATATGCCATACAGAACCCTCTAGGATAGAACATACAGAACCCTCTAGGATAGGCCATATAGAACCCGCTAGGATAGGCCATACAGAACCCGCTAGGAAGGCTCAAGTTCCATACAGAACCCGCTAGAATAGGCCATACGAACCCGCTAGGATAGGCCATACACAACCCGCTAGGATAGGCCATATGAACCCGCTAGGATATGCCATACATAACCCGCTAGGATAGGCTCAAGTTCCATACAGAACCCGCTAGGACAGGCTCGAGTTTCATACAAACAATGGAAAAGAGAAGATATGAAAAAAAAAGTATAAAGAGCCATAACTAGTTCTGTTTCAGTATTATACAATGAACCGGTGATTTTCTAGTTTCAAGAAGCGAATTGCTTATAGACAACAATTATTTCATTATATCATTTTCTTTAAATATCATTGTTTTTGTTTTGTTTTTAATTTAGTGGTTTAATTGGTATGTATATAATTCCACTCAGAATTGTAGCAATGCAAACAATGTGTTTACTTTCACAATTAGTCTACTCGTCGCTTGTTTCGGTGATGTTTTACGATGATCCATACGTTTGTATTTATTTATTTTTATTTATTTGTTATTTCATTTTTTCAATTCTGTTTGTTAGCCAAATTGTAAGATTGAGCTACTTTGGATTGTCTCCATCCTTCTTTGTGTCCCAATGTCTACGAACTGCCCCTCCACAAGCACTTATACAATGATAAACAATTATATTATTACTCAATATTTAATTTTATCACTCGCAAATGCATCTTAACATTAAATCTCACTAATGGTTTTATTTAGTAAAAAAAAAAATTCACCGAAGTTTGTATTTGTCTTCATAAATGTTACCCGGTGTGATTTTTCTCTCGTTATATTCATTTTTATAAGTTGTTATAAAAATTTCATGTTATTGCTAACCATGTTATGAGATAATGATTATTCTTAAATTGTTTTATCGAAATGCCGTAGGTTTCTACTCTGACAATACTATTTTTGGAGACAGAGAAATATTTCAAGTTATCAGAAGATATCTTTTACTTCTAACATTCTCTCTCTCTCTCTCTCTCTCTCTCTCTCTCTACCTCTCTCTCTCTCTCTATCTCTATCTCTTTATCTTCTCTCTTCCTGCGGTGTTTAAAGACCCATAATGCTGCGGTGTTTAAAGACCCATTTCTATCTATCTATCTATCTATCTCTATCTCTCCCTATATCTCTATCTCTTTATCTTCTCACTTCCTCTTTCTCCCTGTCTCGTATGGAAAGTGATGTGGTGTTTAAAGACCAATAAAGCTACTGCTGCTGCATGCTGGTGCTGCTGCTGCTGATGATGATCATGATGGTGATGATGATGATGATGATGATGATGATGATGATGATGATGATGATGATGATGATGATGATGATGATGATGATGATGATGATGATGATGATGATGATGATGATGATGATGATGATGATGATGATGATGATGATGATGATGATGATGATGATGATGATGATAATGATGATGACGATGACGACATCGAGCTGTTACATCTAATGTTCCTGAAGTGTTACTGATTGTGTCACCCAAAACAGCACGTTGATAATTCATTCCCATAATGAAAATAATGTGCGTGTACAGATTTCACAACCAACTGGTCAGCCCACCCACTGTGATAGTTGTTTATGTATCCTGTAAGATAATGAAATTGCAGAATAATTATCGGTGAAAGATCCGCGGCGCCGAGCTGATTGTTAGCGTCATCCTGCACTTCTTTTTATCTTCCCCTCGTTTATTTCCTGTAAGTACCTGTATGTAAGTCAATTTCGTTCGCCCTATTTCTATTTCTTAACCCTTTTCTTTACTCTCTTTATATCATTTCCTCCCTCTCTAATTCTTCTCTCTCTCTCACACACACACACACATTCTTCTCTTTTGCGTAGGAGCGCCCCCTACTGGTTGGTTTGGTGTCAGTCTAATGTGACTGGCTTAGACAGGCGTTATGGTATCCCCGCCCTGCCTCATGTGTGACAGCACATAAAATTATCGGACGTTAGTCTTAGGGCCCGTCCACAATGTAAACTATATATTCCTGATGTTGGACGTTAAACCAAATCAACTCAACTACTTATCCCTCCCTTGACTCTTTCTCTTTCTCTTTCTCTCTCTCTCTCTCTCTCTCTCTCTCTCTCTCTCTCTCTCTCTCTCTCTCTCTCTCTCTCTCTCTCTCTCTCTCTCTCTCTCTCTCATTACGTCCACTGCCCGAGTAACCCACACTAGGCTCCACAATGATTACACCATCAGTAATAAAAAGTAATGGTCGATCAATAGGCCTAATGCATAATGATAATCAAATGTATGTTGTACTGTAAAAGTTGTTGTCTTTTTATAAAGCTTATACATGTACCTGTCTTCGTCGTGGGTATATCATCTGAGACAGTGTCCTATTCGCTTTATTGGGACAACGACCAGAGGAAACAGCCATTTCTGTCGGATAAGTCACGAACAGCACAGATCGCCAAGATGAAAGTCTTCACAATAATTGAAAAAACTAAAATGGCTGTGTCGAGTAGTTCTCTTTCACTGGTGCTGTGTGTAATTTTCTGCAGCCAAGTCAGTAGTTTTGTAAGTAATGTAGTTGAAAACATTCACTCATTGCTAAGATTGAAGGTTTTAACTGATCTTGAGATGCTTTGGTTCTAAGCTGTGTGAACTTCAAAATTTTGTTTGTTTGTTTTGTTTTGTTCTCTCTCTGTGTGTGTGTGTGTGTGTGTTTTAACAAAAGCTTAAGGATTTTGATCCCCTTTTTAGCATGTGGAAGTCTGATTTCATTCAACACATTTGAGTAAACGAAAAGTAATTTTCTAATATTTAACGAAAAAATGTGGTTTTCGAAAATTGTTTGTTTGTTTGTTGTCCTATTGTTCTTTTTATATTGTCTCCGCTTTATATATTCGTTTGGTTTTACCATACCCTCTAGTTTCTGGTAAAATAACAATCTGATAATTGTATAAAAGATAAACACGTGATTAGACTTTATACAATCATGTATCCCTTTAATAGGTTCATACTTAACTAACTCACCAGTTATGTACCGAACTATTATTAATCTCACTGTTTGTTCCTTTTTTGTGTTGTTCTTTCTTCTTTCGCTTTTCTTTCTCTTTTTTTAATTGTTTATTGATTGTTTCGTATAATCCACAAGCAATCATTTTGTTTTAAATTCGTATTTTGTGCAAGAGTGAAACATTCTCTGGACGTATATTCCGTACAGTTTTTAAAAAGGGGCGTTCTAGATCGTCATACCGGGGTTTACTTGGTGTCACGTATACCGGAAACTGGCGTAACTTTTGGGATCAATCTTTTCAGCCCATCCACAAATCTAAAATAAGTGGTTCTCTATAGAGGCAGGGAGAGAATTCTCTCCCTCTCTCGGGTTTAACGTCTTCTAGGTTCCCCTGGGGGATCCTAAAGTCCACCCATCCAGCCACAATATAAAGGGGAGTAACGAATACTAACATTTGGAGCCCATATAATTGACCAGGTTGCTTATCTTTGACCACAAACAACAAATAGCGGTGTTCAGTTATCCAAGGTATGGGACTTTGAACGCTTGATTATATTTAAGGATATCAAGCATTTCTTCCAAGAGTTAAGCTTTATTTCTGTAAAAATACAAAATACAAAATACACGGTATTCTAAACCATACTATTTTCGTTCCATTTCCTTGTTATGCAAGAAGCGTATTTCAATTTGATTTAAATGTTTTTGTTGCTTGTTTGTTTGTTTGCTGTTGTTTTTTTCTTTTCTCGTTTTTGTTTTCTTGTTGTTGTTGTTTTATTTTATTTAGAACAATTTTGTTTATCTGGAATCTCACTTTACTCCCAAGACTGATGGCAGAAGTGACCAATCGTGCTCTCCAGCCCTGAGAGAGCACATCGCTTCCCAACTCGCTCTACTCCAAGCTGGCCAGCACAACTTCATGACGGACGAGTTACCCCCCTTCTTGGTCCCTAGACCATCTGGGTCAAAGGAGAATGCCCGAGTTCGAAAGGTGCAAGTCGAATAGTAATTAGTATAACAATGTACTTTATACATGTACTTACATAACAAGTATCCTCAATGGTCATCATCAGCGCGATCCTGCTATCTTTTTGTAATCCTGGCAGTTAAAGCTCATTACATGTACATTATGTTTGTGTTGAAGGATGTGGAATTTAGAAGTAGGGCATAAATTAGCACGTAAATTTCTTTGAGTTGTATAGTCTGATTATATGACTATTTTTATGATAACCGCAAATAGGCCCATATTATGTAAACTTTAATATAAATTTACCAAACAACAACGTGTCTGCCCATGCCAAAGTAATCGCGCTTGATGCATACCTTTAGATTTCGATCAATCTATTTCATCGGCAGCTTTCCATTTGCTCTTTTGGACTTGATGTATAGGCCTATACGAAAAGAATAATAAATAAGTGCTTTTTGGACAGATTACTATGTGTGAGGCACTGTAGGCTATGTATTTTTTTCAGTTTGTTTCATGTTGTTTTTGTTTTTGCTTGTGTTGTTATTGCTATTGTTTTTGTTGTGTTGCGTCAAGTATGAAAAGACGAAGCATATCAGCATCATCTTCATTTATCTATGACAGCACCAATTATGAGCGACAGCCTGTATGGAATTATCAATTATCGAAGACAAGATGTGTGTTGAACTCTAATAAGTTTAAATTCATTTGCACCCATTGTCATCCAAGTTGATCCCAAAACTTTATTTCTCTTTGTTATTTACTGATGGGTATATTGACCTTCGAATGTATCGACCTTACTTTGAGTCCCCAGTAATATCAAACAGTGAACGTAGGGGGGAAGAGGGGTGCATGTACCATGTACCATCTTCTTTTACACTTTCTATTAGTGGCAACAGTATTGTTTGGCTATACCGCCTCGGTTATTATTTCAATTTTAAATCATGTAAATGCCGGTGGGTTTTTTTTATTGGGTTGAAGGATTGTAAAACGGTTGGTTATCTAATTAAATAGTCTCCACGGCATATTGCTAAAGATATACCTGAGTTTGATTAAAGTTAGTCGAATAATATTTAATGCCTTTGTAAGCCATAATAATATATTGTTAACGCCCACCTCAGTCCTGATATAAAATTTATTATTTAATAATGCTATTATTTAAATAAATAATAATTGATACCGTACTCATGAAACTTGCGATCGCATAGTATAAAGTTATTATTTAGTGGCATGTGTCAACACAAGATAAAGGGGGTATATAGGTAAAAGAAAATGGTGTTGTTTTTATTGAGTAGGACCTTTACTACAACCAATGCCAAAAGCCAACCCATAAAACTGGTGGTCATACACTTTCACAAGGGAAGACTTCAAAGATGAAATATAAACGCTACAGGAATCAGAGAATCTAATAGGGTTCACATGAACTGTTTCTACAATTCGAAAAAAGAGTTCAAACAATTGAGTATAATACATGTATGCATACAACTTGCCTAAAATGTTTTAACATTACAATGATGATATTTCGAGTGGTGTGTGTCTGTTTTTGTTTGTTTGTTTGTTGTTGTTTTTGTTTTGTTTTTTTTGTTGTTTTTTTTGGGGGGGGGAGAGTCGAAGGTTGTAACCTGAAAGAAAATAGTCGAGCGTGCATGTTTGTTGTAAGTGTTACGTAGCAAAGTTACGTAGTAAAGGCCTCAAAGTTGATTTAGAAAGACACGAAAAAGATCAAGGCCCCTATACAAAATTTGGCTTACACACTTTATGTTTGTATCAGGACTGTCTTGGTACAGATTAAAATTAATCGATTTTGGAATGTAAGTTCATGAAGGAAGCACATTTCTCATTGAACTAAAAAAATATTCCCAACAATGTTTTTCAAATCCAGGAAGCTTTCATACTATTAGATTCGATTGGACACAGGGATACACATTTCAAAAGATTCTTCAAAGAAACGGACGGGCTGTACTCAGTACTCATAGAGTTCGGTAAGAGCTGGGAACTTGTTACTGGGGTTGTAATTTGTAAAGTCCTACAGGTCCAAGGTACGGTAGTGACATGACCTGAATCCAACCATTCTTCTGTTTTCCCTTTAAGTCTTTTAGTGCGGCTCATAGTGACAAGAACCACCCTCCCAGCTCCTCGTTCGTGGTTCACGCTGGTTATAGGAAATATAATAATTACACGATTGTTTGTGCGGTACTTTTCTAATGTATTTAATACCGCATGCGGTACTAATAATTTCTGTGTATTCCTAATAGGAAGCCATTACTTTTTTCTTTGTATTGTTGATGTATGTTAAATATTGTTTTATTGCAACATTATTTTATTTGCAAAGGGTGTAAATATTTTCAGTTTTTCATTTCACAAAATAATGTGCTAGGACTAGGCGATTTTCTTTTGTTTTGTTGTTGTTGTTGTTGTTGTTGTTGTTGTTTTTCTTGCTGTTTCTCTTTTTTTTTTTGCTTCGTATTTTGTTTAGATTTTTAAACTGGACCTGGACATCCGGTATATTTTTACGTGAACGTTTCAGAATCGTGTCTGCGCGAGTTGGGAATGCTGGACAGGCCAGACGATCCATCCATGTTCCGGGGAGAGCGACGGAAGAGTGACATTGAGGATGACCACGATCCCTTCAAGAAAAAAGGTTCGACCCTTAAATCCCAATTCTGTTACTGTTAGAATTTATCCTCGTCACAAGTCCAAGCTGATCGTGGGTCACATATATAGAGTGATGTTTGATTTGAAAAATAATTTAGGCTTTGGCATCTAGAGGCTTTGTGTATGCTGTCATAGAATGTAGAGTGAACAGTAGACTTAAGCATTTGTTTTAACATTACACGGCTATCTTCACTTTCCGTTGATTTTTTTTTTGTTAGTCTCGATTAAAAAGTATAAGTAATAATAAGGATTTACGCAGCAAAATTGTCTGTAAAGAAAACTCAAAATATGACAAAATGGGAGGAAATAAGCATTTTATTTCCAGGTACAATACCGTTACATAGGCCTATTTTTAAAACCCTGTGCCACTTCAAATGCTCGTACGTAGGCCTATAAAGAAATCAACACTTTAAACTAAATTCTTCCTTATTTTACATGCATCTTTTTTATCTCTCAATAAACAACAATTTGCTTGATGGATTTTGTTGTGATGCACGAGATGAGTTGAGTTGGTTTAACGTTCAATATCAGCACTATATTATAGTATATAGGCTATATTATTGACGGGCCCCAAGACACGTCGTGCAATTGTATGCGCTGTCCTACACGAGACAGGGCGGGGATAATATGACTCCTGTCTCGGTAGGTTTGACACCGACCTAACCAGTAGGGGGCGAAATCGCCAGGGTTCGAACCACAGGCCTCCTGCGCTCGAAGGCCATATTCTACCCCAGGGCTACCGCACTACAGTAGGCCTACATAAATCAAGGGGTACAAACTGTAAAACAAAATCTTTTTTTAGTGCATTGGAATTTTGGATCATTTTCTTATATTATGCCGTACAGTAGATTTTACTTAAGGTTAATTCTTGCTCAATATTAACTTCTTTGAACAATCTACTTTGCTTTTGTAAAGCAGATAAAGTCAACTTTTGCTTCAGCTCAGTACTAGCATAGATTGGGGAAAATACCAATCGTGAACGAGTCATAAGCTTTTATCCATGAAAAGGGAACGTTTGTTTTGTCTCGAACGTGTATATTCTTTAAGACTTTTTATGTATTTATTTTATCTTTTCCCAAATTGTATAATACACTAAACGTATTTGTATACAGAGCTAAGTAAGAGTCCACACCGCTTAATGTATTTGCAAACATTGTTAAATGAGTGAAGAGTCCACACCACTAAATGTATTTGTATACATAATTAATACAATTATACAATGTATCTAGAGAACATGTTACTGTTAGAAACGTACAGTATACATAGCTCGTACATAGTTTTCGTCATGAGTGTATTTACAGGAATGGAAGCTATCATTTAAAATTCAGTGGCAGGACGAGGTGTTGGTTGTTATTGACGCCCGTAGATTTTTTCTTCAAATTTTTCTTATGACCCTTTAGGAAAATAAATTGTACAGACCCCAAACAGAGGGTTACCAATTTTTCGTCATGTATGACGAGCAGCTCTGGATCTAAAGTGGCATGCATGTTCTATAGTATTATGCATTGTTCTACCACGAGGCGCCCAACAGCAGGTTTAAGTTCTATACCGCACGACAGCGATCCATTCCATGCATCTGTAACTTACACACTAAAATGACTAAGTTAATTTTTTATAGTATTTATACGGTACTAAATGTATTCTATTTCCTTTCAACAGGCCTGAAAAACATCATGCATTTAATCACCTATCCTTTTCCGTCCACGCGATACACTATGAAAGACAATCTCGGCTCTATGGATGCCCAAGTGATCGGAGACTTTAACAAGATTTTTGGTCTTTTCACCACCTATGTCATTTTGAACGGCATGTAATTATTAAATTTATAGCTCCTGGTCGACTTGCACTTGTTCAAGAATGTTCTTTCATTTGCACTTTTTAAACTATATTAGAATATAAAGGATTAGAAGACCGAATGAAGAGTTTCTAACTAGAAATATGTTCTTTCTTAAGCGCATTACTACATGAATACATGTTAATTGTTATACAATGTACACATTACTAAACCAAGGTCAGTGCAACCTGAACGGGTGAGACTTAAGTAGACTGGTCTCAGCCTAATCCTCTCACATGGATGAGGTCAACCACATACACGTACATCTGTTAGAGTGTTACAGGCTGGGTGAAGTCACTAGGGTACAGCTGCAGTGGATCATTATCAAGGGATACACCTTCACACATAACACTATGATGCCATATAAATGCTTTTGCACTATACTTTTACTATCATTATTTTTTATTGTTATTATTTTTATTATTATTATTGTTTTTGTTATTATTATTATTATTATTATTATTATTATTATTATTATTATTATTATTATTATTATTGTTACATGATTATTATTATTAACTTTATTACTTTTATCATTACTATTATTATAATTATACTGGTGAAGGAAAATATTACACATGACAATTTACATATTGAAAGTCAAAATCATTTTTATTCAGTATTGTTTACAGGAAGTTAAGCTGCGCTGATTTGTACTTATACCAGTAACAAAAACAAAGTTTTGAATATACATTATCATATTATAGTTTGTAACTATAATACTGTTTAATCTGTATGTTTGTCATATAAAGTTTATTGCTAAACAAATAAAAACAACATAGATCTTCTAAATTTAACATTGTGTGTTTTTTTAACTATATAAAAAAGAAAAATGCCCATACATGTACATTTGTAATTAATTAATAATTTGCATTTTTACAATTAGGCTACCTACAAAATTTTTAAAAGGTACAGGCTATCCATAAAAAAATTAACACCACATGAGCACACCTGACACTTTCTTTTTTTAGGCAACAATGTTAAATATAATAAAAGCGCAACTTTCGGCACAAACTCTACATTATATAAAAATATTCGTATAAAACTATCATCATTTAAAATTAAACGTACAAGTTTAAAAAATGGGTATATATACAAACAATGTAACAAGATTGTATCAAAGGCACAACATGAAAATATGAAACTAACAATCACAAGATTAAAAAAAATACGTACATGGCAGAGAAATGACGCCGATTTTTTTAGAATATATCTTAAAAATGTAGTTTGATAGAAAATTAATATGTATAAGTTCTATGAAATTTGAACCATTGTATCAAATCAAAGTCAAAAGCAAATTCCTCCCAAATATTATTACAGGCCCGAAAGTAGAAAACTCGCCTCTGTGTACTTTGAGGATGAAGATAGAACTAATGAATGAAAGTTACCCTACCTTATTTTTATATAGTGTCTTCTTAATATACATGTACAGCATGTATGGGTATTGTTTTTTGTACCACCAGTAGACCTCTTTTTTCAGTAACGTTACATTATTTATTATTTCATAGAATATTAACAGTATTCCTTTTTTATTTTAACATAAAACAAGTCTGTGTTAAAAATAATCCATCTCATTCTTAAGGCGTCAGTACACACTTTCTCATCAAAAGGATGTGGATTTGAACAGTGCATAATCGATCGCGTTTTTCCGACTGGTTCAGTCGGTGTTAGTCTGTCACAGACTAGGTTCCAATTAGCCCGCTCTCGGCCTTTCTCAACATCTAACGGACGTAACACTAACTGAGCTCCCCTTTCCCCATCCAAACATCAACTGAAGGTTTCTTTTCTTTTCTATAACTTTACTGCTGACATATGCCAATGCCCAATACATGTTCAATGTGAATCCCTAATGTCCATTACACACTCAATGTGTATCAGTCAACACCCTTTACATGTTCAATGTGTATCTGCCACCACCTACTACAAGTTCAGTGTGTATCTGCCAACGCCCACTAATGTGTATCCGCCTACACCCATTACTTGTATTTAATATAACAGTGGTCCAGCTGTAGGATGGGATGATTTAAATGGATGTCTTCTAGGTCTGAAGGGTGATTATACATGGCAACAGACACTACATATATATATCAAAAAGATTTTTTCTCTCCACCTGTTCTTTTTTTTTTAAACGGACGGATCTAACATAATTCTCTCTGTGAATTAAACTTGATTTTTTTTCACTAGCCTTTAATCATAGGTGGCAGGCAATCACCCATCTGCTTTTCTATAGTATGAATTCACCCTTATTTGTAACAACCAAATTAATGTCCTGTTGAAGTAATCAAAGAAC
Source organism: Elysia chlorotica (assembly GCA_003991915.1). NCBI lineage: Eukaryota > Metazoa > Mollusca > Gastropoda > Plakobranchidae > Elysia > Elysia chlorotica. Next base: position 4,461 of record RQTK01001054.1, on the reverse strand, counting down.
CAGGCACATCAAAACTGTTAACTAGTAACAATTGTCAAATACATGTGCAATGCATATGCGCTTGAGTTTGAACTTTAATATTTTCCATATTCACTGCTCAAATGAATAAGTTCAGCTCTGCAAATACCTCTAAATACTAAATTGTTTTAAATTTTAATTTCATGCAGCACCAATATTGTTTATCTCAATGAGGATAAACACAATAATTGAATATGATCCTCAGCAAAGCACTTTTAAGAATCCGCTTGGGGAATCTCGGAGACTTTATAACAAATACATGACTGTTTAACAATATAGATATGAGACTGACGGTTACGAAAGTTCCAATAATTCTAAATTAAGACATCATGCTTAGTTTTCATATGTCCTTGCAAGCTACATTTGTGACCAAAGACCATTGAACAAATTTCACATAAAAAAGGCTTTTCATTTGTGTGCTTTCTCATATGGACAGTTAAGTTGTGTAGCATGGAAAAACCTTTATTACACACTTTACAAACATGAGGTTGTTCTTTGGTATGACTGAGTATGTGTCTTTTAATTCTATCAACTGATACAAAATGTCTGCAACAGCCCTCACATTTAAATTTCTTTACAAAGTGCTGTACGCGCCTGTGGGCATAAAGTGAACGAGAGCTTGGACATATTTGGTTGCACTCGAGACAGCGGTGTTTAACTGATCCTTTTTTGTGGACGAGGAAGTGAGATGCTAAGGCATGATTATTCTTAAAAGATCTGTTGCATTGAGGACAAGTAAGTAAGTCATGGGTATTGAAGTGAGCAAGAAGTTCTCTCTCGGTCAGGAAGCACATGTTACAATCAAGGCATTGCTTCACTACCTTATTGCCATTACTATCCCGATCAGTGCCGTGCTGCTGCTTCAAGTGGAGCTGCCACTCGGTTGGGCTATGAAGCTGGTCCGTTTTACACAGCCCACATAGTTTATAAGTCTTATCCCCCAGGGATCGAGAAAACTTACATGAATGTTTTTTCAGCCCATCCATTAAACAGTGATGATGGTGACAAAAAGTGAAAAAGGAGGAACATTTTTCGCAGTACACCCAAAAAGCTATTTTTAGTAACACACCGTTACCAATTTAATTTAAAGTCAATCGCATGTAACGTAAGCGTTGAAAGACTTTAAATGAAAGACCAAAGTCTACAGTTTGCAAACCTGCAACAGTTTTTATTCTATCTTCGCATGTAACGTAAGCGTTGAAAGACTTTAAATGAAAGACCAAAGTCTACAGTTTGCAAACCTGCAACAGTTTTTATTCTATCTTTAGTGGTTCCAAAGATAATGGAATGCTGGCAAACCCCTAAAATACTGCAGTTTCATGGGGATTGCTGGCTAAATACTGTGATTCCTTTGAGTTGTAGGATTATAGACTTGACTTGACTTGACTTGACTTTTCCGCGATGTAGACCTTTTGGTCTGTTCGCGGTTCCTATTTAAATACTGAGTTTAATTGCATGCGTGGCCGGCGTTTCTATGTGTACTAGTTTACATTTGGCATTCTGGTTCGTACATGCTTGGGCGGTTCTTCCACAATTTGTCCAGGCGACTTTTGAAAGCATTAACTGTTGGTGCTGTCACCACTTCTTCTGTGAGGTTGTTCCATTTATCTTTATTACTCTGTGTGAGAATAATTTTGCTTTGAGATCGAGGCTGTATCTATCTTTTCGTAACTTCTAAGAATGGCCTCGTAGTTCTCTACCGCTGGCCAATATCGTAGTAGCCATGTAGATACTTGAAGACCTCAATCATGTCACCTCTCAGTCTGCGATGTTCTAATGTAGGTAGCTTCAGTTTTCTCAATCTTTCGGGGTATGATTTGTCTTTGAGATTGCTCAGTAGCCTGGTGGCTCTTCTCTGCACATCCTCTATGTCACTACATAGTGTTTTGTGGTAGGGCTGCCATACGCAGTGGCCATACTCCAAGATAGGTCTTACAAGGCTTTTGTAGAGCTGGATAAACATTTCCTCATTCAAGTAGTCGAAGGTTCTCCTTATGAGTCCTACTATCCTGTTTGCTTTAGCTGTTGTGTGGGCAGTGTGAGGTCCGAACTTCAAGTTGTTGTCAATCCAAACTCCTAGATCCTTTTCTGCTTCTGTTTCTGTTAGTGTTAGTCTCCCTGTGCTACCGTCCGCCTCTTTCACTGGCATGGAGTAGGATGCTTCCGATTTTTTGGTGCCCAGTTTCATGACTGCACATTTCTGAGGGTGGAACCGTAGAAGCCATCTGTCTGACCACTGTTGTAGCTGATCCAAATCCCTCTGTAGCTCTTCAATTCCCTGGTTTGTGCTACTATTTCCGTAGAGCTTAGTGTCATCCGCAAACATTTTGTCTCTTACCAGCTTTTCCATTACCTTGCATGCTATGCACGTCAGACTGACTGGGCGGTAGTTGGACGGTGTTGCTTTGTTGCCCTTCTTGAAAATCGGGGTTAAGAAGGCTGTTTTCCACTCGGTTGGGCTATGAAGCTGGTCCGTTTTACACAGCCCACATAGTTTATAAGTCTTATCGAGAAAACTTACATGAATGTTTTTTCAGCCCATCCATTAAAATGTCACCACATTTTTCACAAAGAGTTGTCATTTTAGTGCTAGTGATTTTGTGTTCTCTCTTTTTTTTAATTGACAGACCATTAAACCTATTGTATTTCTTCCCTAAAATGCTTTCTTGGTGGTTTGTTTTCAAATGCTGCTTGAGCAATGTGCTGTTTTTTAACACTTCATCACAGATGAAGCAAGGGAATTGTACAGGATGAATTTTTTTGTAGTGTTGTCTTAGCAAAAAGGCTGTCCTGAAAACTTCACCACAAATGTTACACGTCTCTTGTTTTGGATGTATATTGTTTTTATGCTTTTTCAAAAACTTCATCACATGTATTACACGAGGCCTCAGACGACTCTACTGGAATCAGATCTAGTTCTTTCAAATTTGGAATGCATTTCTCAACAACCTCCATATCCAAAGTTTCAGCAGGTGGATCATTTTCTGTTTTGATCACCTTGTTCTCTTTATCGTGAGAATGGAGTACAGATTCACGTTTCGAATGAGCATCATAACTTGGCAGTGTGTCAGTAAACACCAGTTTAAAAGTAAGGCTGTCCATGAAATGAAATTTCTCAGACCCATATCCATCTATGTTCATAACAAAAATGCCTTTGCGTTTGTACACAAGAAATTCGAAATTCTTTTGAACAACAGGATGTGTGTTTTCCATCTTGCAAAGGCTATCAGTATGACCAATGACTAGTACCCAATATGAAGATTCATTTTGGCATCTTGGCACAGTCAGAGTGTCTCGTAAAGAAAACACCTCAAAAAGGAGCTGAATCATAAAATAAGATTATAAGGTCTGCCATATATCAAATTCTCCCGCTAAAAAAATTAAAATGGAACCGTAATAAACTATTGGATTCATATTATTAAAGTTTTGAATCCATTTTATGTATGTTTAGTAATTATTTTTTATAATTTATTGTAAATTTCACAAGGCAAAATCAAACTATTCAATGCAATAATCATAATTCTTAGCTAGTCAGTGAGAAGACAAAAGTGCAGAGGAATATAAAGAAAAAGTAGAATTACTTTAATGTACACTCAGCCAAACCAAGGCCTCAACTTTTCATTTTGCGAAAGACATCTAAATATTTGGTGAAGAATGCAACAACAAAAAACAACAAACAAACAAAAATTCGTAATATATAACATACACCCAAAAGTTTTTTAAGTTTAAATTGTATTTGGCTTATCTGAACATTATAGCAGATTAAAACATCTCTTAGTAATAGTCAAGCCCATACACAAACGTTTTACAAATGAGTTGATTGTATAAATAGACATGTACCGGTAGATATCCAAGGGCCCAAAAGCTTTGTAATGATGTATGTACAATGAATTACTTATTTTGTGAGTACTACGATGACACAAAAATTTAGCGCTCCCATCTCCCCAAACCTTTTCAAGTCAGAGCCAAGCACACAGACACCAAGCTTAATTTTTTTAAGGACTGAAACAAAAACTATTTGAGATACACGAGTCTAAATCCTAGAAGTCGAATGGTGGTAGATTTCAAGTGAATAACAAAATTATTAGAAGTAAAAACTGTTAATGTAAAAAAGTAACTTAAAAATTAACTTTTCTGTTCACGAAGCCTCTTAGATTTAATAAAGACCTGAGGCTTTCTCAGTGACATAGTAGTCAATGCCATGATGCAGACTTCAGGCCTTTTTTCAAGATGGCGGACAAGTGAAATCTGGGCTATTGTTAAACAAAGTCACTAGATCTACTGATTGCTTTCAAGTTGTTTTACGATTTAAAACAGTGCGGATATAGTTAGAATCGATCTGATATCACATTTCCTCTTGATTGAAGGCACCGATTCACTGGAAAACTTGGCCCAAATCTAGATCTACCTATTGAAGATATAAGACCTAGATCTAGATCAGTT
>RQTK01001053.1:30248-169715 GCA_003991915.1 Elysia chlorotica | reverse complement strand
AACTGTGTTACAAACTGGACACATTTGCAATGTGATATCTTTTGAATATTTGAATTTATGACAATTTATCTCTGAAACACCAAGTCGAAATCTTACTAAAGCATTTTTTAAGTTTGATGGTAACCAATTATTCAACAAGTATGTTTCAATACAGATCATATACAGATATTTAAATGAAGAATAGAATAACGTACTTTCATTCTCTGATAATTTGGCAGAACAAGTTTGTTTAAACACGTCGCACAGTCTTCTTTTAAAAACATTGCAGAAGGAAGTTTCGTTGCCAACACATTCAAACATCCAGACATGACCAAATCCATTTGAACATAGCATATTTTTCATATCAGTTACCCAAGATTTTACTTTCTTTTCATACAATTTTTTAAGCACTGGTAGGCTTGTTTGGGTATCCTAGATTCTGGCATTTTAAGAAGTCTTAACCAGTATTTTAAGCATCGAATTTTTATATTAATTTGCAGTGGAAACCTGGCTGTCTCTCCATAGAGAGCAGTATTGGAGCAATGGATCGATACATTTAAAAAGCGTTTTATTGTAGTAGTGTGGACTTGCTCTATTTCTGTGTAATCACGAGTACCCCATAGCTCACTGGCATAGGAGAGAATAGGCTGTACTTTAGAATCAAAGAGTTTAAAAAGTATTTTTAGATCCTGACACGTTAGAGCTCCCAAACATTTCGTCAACTCATAACTTGTTTGTTTGGCCTTACTTACTAGCATTGAAGTTAAACTTGTGAAGCTCAAACCTGAAGTAAATTCTACTCCCAGATATCTGTATGAGTTAACGATTTCAAGTGATGAGTTTCCACACACCCAGTTTTCATGTTTAAAGAGAGAGAGAGAGAGAGAGAGAGAGAGAGAGAGAGAGAGAGAGAGAGGGAGGGAGAGAGAGAGGCGATTAAGATGGGAAAGAAAAAAAAAACAGAATTTGGAAGAATTTTTTTAAACAAGATAATCTTCAGGTAAATTGAGTTGTTTTAACGTCCAAAGTCATCACTATATAGGCTATAATGTGGCCGCGCCCAAAACTGACGTCTGACAATTTTATGTGCTGCCACACACGAGACAGGGCGGGGATACCAGTCGGTCACATTATAATTGACAGTAATGACACTGACCCAAACAGTTAAGATAATCTTAAAGCTTATGCCAATTTCTTAAGTATTACAACCGAGTTTATTCCTTTTCCCTAGTTGTTTTTTTTTTAAATAATTAATTCTGCATATAATCAGCTTTTAATAATGTTTCCGGTGATTCAGTTGTTATTTGTTTTTGCCACATGGATCTAACCCCTTAGAGTTGAAAATCCAATGCATTTACAGTAGATGTCAATGGTTGACCGTTTACTTATCTTCTTTTTCTTCTTCTTCTTCTTCTTCTTCTTCTTCTTCTTCTTCTTCTTCTTCTTCTTCTTCTTCTTCTTCTTCTTCTTCTTCTTCTTCTTCTTCTTCTTCTTCTTCTTCTTCTTCTTCTTCTTCTCGTTCTCCAACACTCTCTTCAAATTCTGATTACATGAATTTTAACTGGTGGCGGTTTTGTTAAGCTGCAGTGTGACACTCGTGACACTCTATGTTTTTTTTTTCTAAGAAAAAAAAAATTAACTTATATACACACTTGTTCGTATATGATTATTTGTGATATGACATTTACAGATAAAGGTTTATGTATATTTTTTAACGTAACGGTACTTATTGTATGAGATTTACAGATACAGTTTATCTACAGTTATTTTTTTTATTTATATTATGTTGTTAAGTGAAGAGTGTGTAAAGCGCTTTCAGATTTAATTTAAAAAAGTATATAAATGCAATTTATGATTCATTATGGGTTCTCAACTAATGTACTTAAAAACCTTAACGTCAATTTGGTTCTTTGGTCCGTTGACGGACGTGAGTTCCTGGCGGGACGGTTTTTCAAGACACATTTTCTCACGTGTTGATTTCTCTGTACTGTTCTAGACCGGTTTAGTTTGACCTTGCATAGAGGTACAAAAACAACACACAGTCAACACTAACAAAAGGGAAAATCAGTGACACAATCTTCAAATCGTCACACTGATCTTATTCTTTGAAAAAAAAAAACAGTATTTGAATTCAGAACCCCTAATGTAGGATAAAAAATTGTCCTCCTAGTATAAAACCTCTTCCATTAAATTATGGAATTGTCCATATGTCTCGCGATGTTGATAAATTCTATGTACCCAATATCGTCTTTTGTTTTGCCTCCTTCAAATGAAACAGTAGAACAGATTTCCTTCCGCGCCACCACGGACGTTCTCGGCCATGCAAAAGATGGCCTGTTCAGGAATTACATAGCTTTCACAAAAAGTGGTTAATTTCCTTCTCGAGGTCCACTCATTAATTTTTTGAAAGAAACAGTAGGCGGCAGAGCTAGCTTTAGTGGTAAAGCGTGGACCTTTCATGCCCACGGTAACGGTTTGCGATCATGATAACAAACTTATTTGTCGGATTTCGCCATCCACTGGTTGGATCGATGTTAGTAAACGTGACCAGCTGAAACAGGAGCCTTGGGATTATTTAGTGCAAAGAGAAAGTAGGTGAAGACGTTCGGCTATGGCACCTAAATAAATGGTAAGTCAGGAACCTAACCTTACCTGCTTCCTGTACAAAGTACCCGTGCTATGCACAAAAATGTCTTTGAATAGCAATAAATTTTGAGACGTTTGTCTTGGTACGTGCCACGGTATACATAATTATATGTTATTTGGTGTCGTTATATTATTAAAACAAACAAAAAACAAAAAAACAACAACAAACAAACAAAAGAAAAGAAAGCCAGTCCAGAATAGCGAGATGACTCACCAGCCTCCGTCTGCGGGATTCCCCAGTCAGCGCCAGGAGCTTCCCACGCAGTTTGGCCACGCTGCCCAGGCCGACGCTAGAGCCCTGGGCCTTGGTGGACACAGAGCCGGTCAAGCTGACCACAGAGGATCGCCCGTGGGGCTCACCAGGACTCCTGTTCTCTGTGGGACTGGACTCGTCTGGTCGGCTCGTCTCCGTCACTGACCCATCGGCTGGCCACGCCTCTGTTATCACCTCCTTGTTTTAATAATATAACGACACCAAATAACATATAATTATGTATACCGTGGCACGTACCAAGACAAACGTCTCAAAATTTATTGCTATTCAAAGACATTTTTGTGCATAGCACGGGTACTTTGTACAGGAAGCAGGTAAGGTTAGGTTCCTGACTTACCATTTATTTAGGTGCCATAGCCGAACGTCTTCACCTACTTTCTCTTTGCACTAAATAATCCCAAGGCTCCTGTTTCAGCTGGTCACGTTTACTAACATCGATCCAACCAGTGGATGGCGAAATCCGACAAATAAGTTTGTTATCATGATCGCAAACCGTTACCGTGGGCATGAAAGGTCCACGCTTTACCACTAAAGCTAGCTCTGCCGCCTACTGTTTCTTTCAAAAAATTAATGAGTGGACCTCGAGAAGGAAATTAACCACTTTTTGTGAAAGCTATGTAATTCCTGAACAGGCCATCTTTTGCATGGCCGAGAACGTCCGTGGTGGCGCGGAAGGAAATCTGTTCTACTGTTTCATTTGAAGGAGGCAAAACAAAAGACGATATTGGGTACATAGAATTTATCAACATCGCGAGACATATGGACAATTCCATAATTTAATGGAAGAGGTTTTATACTAGGAGGACAATTTTTTATCCTACATTAGGGGTTCTGAATTCAAATACTGTTTTTTTTTTTCAAAGAATAAGATCAGTGTGACGATTTGAAGATTGTGTCACTGATTTTCCCTTTTGTTAGTGTTGACTGTGTGTTGTTTTTGTACCTCTATGCAAGGTCAAACTAAACCGGTCTAGAACAGTACAGAGAAATCAACACGTGAGAAAATGTGTCTTGAAAAACCGTCCCGCCAGGAACTCACGTCCGTCAACGGACCAAAGAACCAAATTGACGTTAAGGTTTTTAAGTACATTAGTTGAGAACCCACGAAAATCGTGGGAATTGTGGTCCCTCTATTTGGAGGCTCCCTAGCCTATTTCGAGAATTTAATGAGTGAACTTTGAGAAGGAAGCTAACTTTTGGTGAAAGTGGTAATTCATGAGTTACTTCCCTTCAACAATTACATATCCGCCGAGCGCATCTATCTTTTGCATGGTGGACAACATTCGTAGCGGCACGGAAGAAAATCTGATCCGTCGCGAACACAGTGGACCCGTTTTTAAAGGCCAGGCAAAACGGGAGAACTGTTCTTAGTTCTCCAGATAACAAGATAATGATTCAACTCTGCTTTCGCGCCCTTTTTTCATACGTATTATTTAGTGTCAGTTCTTCACTTAGAAATGGATGCTGTAGCATTAATGCTCTTCTATTATGAGATAAAACAAAAGACGATATTGGGTACATAGAATTTATCAACACCGCGAGATATATGGAGAATTCCATCATTTAATGGAATGGGTTTTTAACTACAAGGGATGTTTATCCTACACCAGAGGTTCTGTATTCAAAAACTGTATTAAAGTAGTTTGTTCAAAGAATAAGATCAGTGTGACAAAGAATAAGATCAGTGTGACGATTTGAAGATTGTGTCACTGATTTTCCCTTTTGTTAGTGTTGACTGTGTGTTGTTTTTGTACCTCTATGCAAGGTCAAACTAAACCGGTCTAGAACAGTACAGAGAAATCAACACGTGAGAAAATGTGTCTTGAAAAACCGTCCCGCCAGGAACTCACGTCCGTCAACGGACCAAAGAACCAAATTGACGTTAAGGTTTTTAAGTACATTAGTTGAGAACCCACGAAAATCGTGGGAATTGTGGGGTGGACACAGCTGAAGGAGTATAGATAAAGTAAAACTGTGCTAAAACTAAAAAGTATCTATAACTTTAGGAATTTAAACTGCTTTCACGAAAAGATTCACCAACTCTTTAATAAACTCATAGCAAATCGTTATACACTCCCGCCCCCTCTTTTTGTCGTTTGATTGATATTTTTTAATATTTTGCTTGGATATAATATATAGTATATGTCCAAGCATATTGACCCACATGCTGTTACCTGTTGTATTGGCCATTGAGTTAGGCCTACTTTTATCTTCTGAATTTGCAAAATGGTACAGTGTGCGCGATAAAATTTGCAAGCTTAAAAAAAAAAGATCAATATATTTATTTATTTTGCGTGAACCAGACTTTCTATTTGTTGTTGAAGGAAGGGGAGAAAGCAGTTGCATCTGCTCCTATTTTTAAAATTACATTTTTTGTTTTATTAATTCGTTGGTATTGGGCGAATTGTGGTGAAATGAAGCATTTTTCGTCAGAATAAAATTGATGCGCCCATGTAAATCCCCAGTCAAAATACCCCACACATGGGTAATTTCGCAGCTTTATCTTCTGCGGTATTAGATTCAAATATTTTGGTCCTAGCTCCAATATAATCATATAAGTTTACAATGGAGTAGATTAGACTAAAGCGCAAACTGTACAGAGAATGACCCTTTCATAGCAATACAGGACAATGTTCTATAGAAAAATTGTAACCATTCTACTAAACAACCACCTCTTACTTCTATAGACGACCATTTACTCTTATACGAGAGGAGAAAAGTATGAAAATTATGTCTTTGTCTTATTGAAATACAATGACTGCACTGCTTTAGTTAGCTGATGAAGAACAACTCGGAATATATCTGATCCAACGAAGTTGACTATTTAAATAAAAAATTACATCGTCTTCTATCAGGCACAATAAAAGCATCACCTGTATAGCATGTGCACTAGGATATATAAGAAATATGAAATTTTCTAGTCCGTCTCTCTGTCTATCTGTCGGTTTGCCTCACTGTCTGTCTGTCCGTTGTGCCTGTCTATATGTATGCAAATCTGCCTATCTTTCTGTCTGCCGTCTGTCTGTCTGTCTGTCTGTCTGTCTGTCTGTCTGTCTGCCTGTCTGTTTGTATCCCTGTCTCCGTCTCTGTGTCTCTGTCTCTCCGTTCCTCTCTCTCCCTCCCTCCTCCCCCCAATCCTTCTTTTTTTAATTACCGATGAAGCATAAAGTGCAATAAACAAACTATTCCACGGACTCAATAAATCAAACCGTCACAATTTTTTAAAGATCTGCAACAAATTTAAGAGGGTTTATTCAAGGACCTGTAAACAAGAAACTTTATTGCTTGCAGAGTTTAGCCGCGACGTTTCTTTGTATAAACCTATCCTCAATAAAATTAATAATTTCACTCATTTCTCTGAGCTCAATGTGTGTGTACACGAGTAAATGCCCTGAAGTAACGGAAACAAAAAGAACAATGTTTGATTTTCCTTCATTCATTTATAATTATACCTATCCCCCCCCCCCCCTTTTTTTTTTGCTTGCTCTTTCTCTTCTTCCGTTCTCTCCCGTTGTGATATTTTATATCATAGTTACTTAATTATTTCTGCTTATCTCTTTCTGTCTCGACCTGTCTGTCTGTCTGTCTGTCTAACTGTCTGTCTGTCTGTCTGTCTGTCTGTCTGTCTGTCTGTCTGTCTGTCTGTCTGTCTGTCTGTCTGTCTGTCTGTCTGTCTGTCTCTCTCTCTCTCTCTCTCTCTCTCTCTCTCTCTCTCTCTCTTTCTTTCTTTCTCTTGCTCCTTCGCTAGCTCGCTCGCTCTTTCGTTCACAAGCCAAACCAGTTCTAAATTGTAAAAATCCCCTTTATCATCTTTCTTTATCTTCACACTTTTTTTCCTCAACAAACCTCCAGTAATCTAATTAGATCGACGTCCTCTCGTCAACAGACAAGAAACCAAACAGCAAAGAACTAGATCTATATACTTATACATATACCTAGATCTACACCACGATCTCTTTTCAGGTTGACAGGAAGCAAACACGAGCTTCTCGACCCCTGCGGTCTTCTAGAAACACTAAAAGCCCCCAGTGTGTATAATTAAGGGTGTTGGAATGGCCGGTCGCCATTGTGCAGATCTTGTTAAACAGGTCTCTAGATAAAGCCCAGGTCGAACATAACATGCATGACGTGCACACCCAAGGCCATTATTCTTTCAGTCGAGTCCGTTTCGCAAGTAAGATTGATTTTTTACGGATTGTCACAATGATTGAAGGGTTTACTAATCATAGTTCTGCAAAGCAGGCAGTCTACAAGATTAAAATTGTCGTCCCATACATAACTCCTCAAAATATTCCTAGGCAACAATTCTTGGTATACTTTAATAAAATGGATACGTTCAGATAATACATACATTGCCCGCTTCGCTTTTATTTGGTACTGTCTTGGTCTTACACGAAAAAGGTTGATTTAGCACTAGCTGAGTCTTGTACTAACCTTTTTGAAATAGTACCTTCTTAGTTTAATTCGAAAATTGTTGAATAAGTACTATTTTGACCCTGTACAAAAATTGTTTGATGTAGTAGTATCTTAGTTTTTTGTTCACTTTCAAAAAGAGTATGGACATTTTTTTTTCAAATAATTTCAATAACATGCCCGAGTAACCTTGTTTCACTTTTTACACCAGTCTCTAGGAGATGTTTTAGATTGTTTACGGGTGGTGGGCTAAGGTACTCGCTGTAAATCGTTAGTTATAAATCGAAGCTTCTACCAAGGACAGTAAAAGCTGATTGATTGTCCCTTTCTGCAATCATAACTGCGCGGTAAACAATATAACACTCATACTTTCCAGTTATGGTCACGATGTAAATACCCCAATGAAGTAACACCAACCTATGGCGATAAAGTCTTTAAATACACAATGTAATAATTATTTTATTATTTGTCTGAGTTTCTTCTTGAATTTGTTTATACATGTACTTGCGATTAAGATTAAACCATCGATTATGTGGCACGAGTAAACTAGAGAACTGGGTGAACTGATCGAAGCTGATCGGCCAGTCCCTAACCCAGTCAGGCCAGAGAGCTGCCTGATCGGTATTTATTACTAGGCACTGTTTGACAACCCGCAGGGTGTTTCCGACATTATCTATTGACTACAAACACATCAAAGTGTCTCACTCAACTTTTATTCTTCATGAAGTACTTGACTGTAGAACTTTTCTTTCACGCTAGAGAAAAGATCTGTATTTGTAGTTGTGTGCGTGGAGGAGCAGAGTGAACGATACAGCCAATGACGTCATAAAAATGTACAAACGTGTAACACAGTTGTTCAGGCGTCTTTAAGGCCGGCCGCCACATTCGTTCTGAGAATAACAATCTTTTCATGACAAAATATGATGGGAAAAATTGAAGAAAAAAAATTCCTATTCCATCATATTACAGCTTACAGCATTAAGAATTGTAACGATAATTCCCGGAGATGGTTTTGTAAACTGCCAAAGAGCTGTTTGGACTTCCGGTTGTTATTTTTTTATCCTGCGTCTAAAACTAAAATTTAGAGGGCCATAGTCTCTGGGTGTATGACTTAACCTATTCCAGTCCACCCACTGCGGTAGTGCGGTATGTTTGAATGAAGTTAGATTTATTCTGACAGTGATACAATAGTTCATGAAAAGGAAGCTACCATTAATAACAAATATCAACATAAAAAAGGCCTTGTCATGTTGACACCAAGACGCTAGGCCCATGTGCGGGCTCTGGCCTCGTTGTGTCAAAACATTGACGGACATTTGGAAAGACTTAAATGAATATCACAGTATATTCAGATTTCAGCAATATTGAACTGCTGTTATAACAATCAGACTGAGGTGAACATTGAAATGTTTGTCACTGCCCCAAGGGTTCCGCAGGTCTCAAAAGGTAAAGGTCAGAATTAGAAATTCAAAGGCATGTCTTTTAAATGCCTAGGACGAGCGAAACCCCTCACACGTTGAGTTCAATACATACTGGAAAAATTGTGACCGAGATTAGTACATTGAAAATGGTACGCCCGTTCCAATGCCCGAACTTATGATTTTGCATAAATAATTGTTTGTATAATTATTCACCCCCCTCTCCGTCTCTCTTTCTGTCTTTCTATTTCTTTCTTTCTATCTGCCTCTCTCTATCTACCTCGCTCTCTCTCTTTCAGTCTCGTCTGCTTCTTCCTCTCTCTCCCATTCTTTTTTTCGTTTTGTCCCTTTAGAGTTAATTCTCCCTTTGTCTCTTTATCTCTCTCTCTTTCTTTCTCTCTCTCTCTCTCTCTCTCTCTCTCTCTCTCTCTCTCTCTCTCTCTCGCTCGCTTTTTTTAAATTTTTTATCCATCGCGTCTGTACATCTATCCATGGATGGATCTATCCCACCATAAAGGTATCTTCCTCTGTATGAACTTAATTACGGAAATATTATTATTAGGATCTTATACGATGTCATAATTTATTCGCACAGTAAGCTCACACATTTTTACATACGTTAGGCGTTTTTTAATGACTTCTCTTCTGTTGCTTTGATTGTAATTATCTTGCGATGCAATCTTTGTAAACTGCTTTTGTTCAATTATATTTTGTCAAGACCAACTCAAATCAACGTCTGAAATAATACTCAGTATAATATCTTCAAGTGATTGGTAATTCAAACTTTAAAAAAAAGTAGCGAAATACTTCATGCATCTTCAACGGTTGGGAGTAATTGCGCAGTCTGACATTGTAAGTTCATCTTATGTTATATGACGTCGTGGTTAAAAAAATAGATTGAAGTCAGAATTTTTTTTTTTTTTGGTTGATTTTCATTCTACGATCTTGGAATTTGTTTTATCTTTTTTGTTGTTGTTGGTAGACTCTTTGTTTATTCTATGTTTAATTCCAAAACTCTCACTTTATTAATGCAATTATTGCTATGAAACTTAATTATTTTGCCATGGATCCATGACCATTGCCTCTAATCGAACTTCCAAAATAAAAGGCAAGTTTAGCGAATTCAGCGACGTAAAACTGTGCACACCAAGGATAAAAGTGATTTATTTATTTGAATTTTCACCATGAATAGGACAATGTGAAGATTAGAGAGTATTTTCTTCGGTCTCTAAGCCTACTAGACTAAAAATGTCAACTGTCCTATCTGTCTGGATATTATTTTGGGGTATTTCTGAAAAAAATTGAAAGATCGAAAATTGTATATGAACTGTTGGTAAATAATCGATGCGCAGTGCTATGCAAAGATGTTCAACACAATTCACTCCTGCTACAAGTGTTGTCAGTTTCAGGGACCCTGCCTTCTATTTTTGGATGCCTTGCTCGACTCGAGACCGCCTTAAGAACCGACCAAGTCACCGAAATGATCAGAGTGAACAGTTGTTAATCTAAAAAAATGTAACAGTGATGTATCTCTCATAAATCATTACGAGAGTTAGTTCAGATTGATACTTAGTAACTTATATAGTATTTTTTCCAGCCTACTCAGCCCGCACTGTAGTAATGAGAAATTATCCAACTTTTTATACTTTTGTAATGATATAACTCACTTGGACTAAAAATGCAAATGTTTTTTTTTTTTGGTGACTTTGCCTTTCATTATTGGAAGCCTCGCTCCTACTAAAAGTTTTGTCAGTGTCAATGACACGCCTTCTATTTTTGAAGCCTTGCACTGAGCTCATATATTTGTGTGCCCGTGAAAGGCAATCCTTTAACTTCCTGAACTCACTCTTTTTTTCTGCGCGGTTTTTATTGTTATGTGGTCACACACCAATCGACAGCCAATCTAGACGGCCATGACTGTTGTGCCTTTTTATGGACCTTCTAGTTTTGCCCTGCTCTAAATCTCTGATCCGATTCCAGGTGCCACTTTATGTTCTTTTTTCCTTCTTCTGTTTTGTTCCCAGTCTTGGTCTCCCAAGCTACTTAATGGCCGGCGCTATCGACAGCCTCATTGACATACCAGCGAATTCCATCAGTTCCTCTGTGTTTGCCGTAAAGATAAAATGAAGCTTTCGGTACAAGTAGTTTCAAGAGAGAGAGAGAGTGTGTGAGAGAGAGAGAGAGAGAGAGAGAGAGAGAGAGGGAGAGAGAAAGAGAGGGAGGGAGAGAGAGGGAGAGAGAAACTGAAGAGAGCGAGAAAAAAGGAAACAATCAAAACAATTTAATAATTATCTGTATTTAATTGCTTCATTTGCGCGTTTGTTTACTCAAATTAAGTTCACATAGGTTTTAATTAATTATATCTCCAATCTGGAAATTGATGCTATGTAAACATCAAGCAAGAGATATTGAGAAGACACGCAGAGGGAATTCAGGCAGAGACACTGACAAATCAAGTAGAAACTAAAGAAAGAGAGAGAGAGAGAGAAAGAGAGAGAGAAAGAGAGAGAGAGAGAGCGAGATCAAGAGAAGGCAAGAGAGAGGGAGAGAGACCGAGAGAAAGCGATAGAGAGAGACATTGTAACATTCTAGATTGTCACTGAAATGACTGAGAGACAGACAGAAGTGAGAGAGAGAGATAGAGAGAGAGAGAGAGAGGGGAGAGAGAGAGAGAGAGAGAGAGAGAGAGAGAGTGGAGATTTAGGGTGTAAGAGAGAGTGGGAAAGAAATTACGTATAAGTGTGTACGTACAAAAGAGCCAGAGAAATGTCGCCGTAAAGGATCCCCCGGGAGAAACTAGGAGACCTTAAACCCAGAGAGAGAGAGAGAGAGAGAGAGAGAGAGAGAGAGAGAGAGAGAGAGAGAGAGAGAGAGAGAAAGAGATAGAGAGAGAGAGAAAGAGAAAGAGCGATAGAGAGCGAGAGAGAGAGAGAAAGAGAAAGAGAGAGCTAGAGAGAGAGAGAGCGAGAGAGAGAGAGAGAGAGCGCGAATGATTGATCCAGATGAAGAGGGACAAAGCCTGATAGACAGAATGACAGTCAGAGAAAGAGTACGGGGACACATGGTAAATTCTCGAGAAAAGCTTTGGTATGTGGCTGGACGAAAATGTACTGAAAATGATCATTAAAAGATCCGATCAGTGAAGTCAAATTTAGCGTGCTCTGATCCGGTCGGTTGTTTTTTATGATTGTTTGCTAAATCATGAACATCACGGTTGGCCCTACACTACACAAATAATGTTACACATTATAAAAAATGATTCTTTCGTTTTGTCCGTATTTCAGTGTCATAACTTGGATTAATTAAAATGAATGAAAACCATTTCCTAATAATACATACTGAAACGATGTGAGTTTTCCTAAAACCTGTTAAGGATTTTATCACAAATGATGCACTAGATATTAGCTTTAAATCACGCTGAGCAGATGAGATGTTAAGTTGTGATCTAAACCAGACCCAGTTGTTTCAGACCAGGGTTCAAAGCCAGGTCTCCGCATTGTCAGTTTTAAAGCTATCTAGACTGAGCTGTGCTATCATCATGATTTGTTACTCAGCCCGCTTGGCATAAAGCTCTCTGATTTTTTTTTCTTGGACACGGATAAAGTGATAGTAACATTGTGTTCGCAGATAGAGAAGACCAAATGAGCAATAGATCTGTCTTTGTGTTATCGTATCATTCTTAGAGTCAAAGCAACATTTGACTTGAAACAAAACATACAATCTTGAGACAAAAAAGTACAAATTTGCAAGAGGAAATGTAAACATTGAATGAAAGAAGGAATGAATCAGTGTTTAGTAACAGAAAGAAAAAATGGCACTCCTTCGGCAGAAAAAACAAGACAGAGAGAGCCAAACGGACTTTTCGCTCATTGAGTGGAGAGCAAAGATCAGAATTTACACTGAGACCATCCACTGGGACAGTCCCAAGTTGTTTTCGGGAGTTGCAGAAACTCCAGAGAGTGCCAGCCTGCGCTTCCTGACTTCCCGTTCACGGTCCGTGAAGAGCGCAATAAAAAACTAAACTACTGACACTCATGCCTGAAGAGCCATTCATGGACAGTTCGCAGCTTTTATTGGTCGAAATCTGAACAGCCTGGATCCTCAGTGTAGACCCACGGGGTTCGATCGTCACTTTGCGAAGTGCATTTTTTTTTATCGGCTGCCGTGGTAGATTATCGACGCGCCGCGCTCTGTGACTCGACGCGATTTCTCATAATTATATTTTTCTGTGGTATTTGATACATGGCAGGCAGTTCTAGGGACTCTCAGGGAGGAGTCATCAGCTGGAAATCGGTTGCTCTGGAACCATAATAATATTCTTCTGCTATGGGATGATTCCTTGTGTGTGTGTGTGTTAAATTTATATTGTTTTACGATTTCTTGAATGTGACAATGCGTATGAGAAAAATAAAGCATGATTTTTATTCAATCAAAACTTAAATCAGAATGTATCGGCTTACGATTGCTATAATACGATCTGCCATATTCCCATCCTTTTTTTATGTCTTCAATCAGCACAGATCAAAGATTAGAACCATCGATCTCAATGTTATGCCCCGAATCGATCTCCTAGGCTATGCTTTGTCATTGTACATCATGTTGTTTGTGTGTTGTTTTTTAAACTCATAGCTCATAATGTTATTTCTATATATGTGCCTCCCCCCTATCTCTTGTACTTTTCACGGCATTCTCTTTATTTCTCTTTGTTGTTATACTCTCTGCCCATCTGTCTCTCTGAGTGTCTGTCCCCGCCTCATCTCCTCCTCTCTCTCTCTCTCTCTCTCTCTCTCTCTCTCTCTCTGTCTCTCTCTCTTTCTATTTCTCTTTATCTCCCTCTCCCTCTATCTCTCTCTTCCTCTGTCTCTAACTCTCTCTCTCTCTCTCTCTCTCTCTCTCTCTCTCTTTATTTGCTGTGTAAGGCTTCACTGCGGTTATGACCCATATGACTAGTTTCACTAGTAACTTTATACCCTCATTAACTACAGGTTTTCTCGTTCCTTCCGTTTGATTGCTGAACAGAAATGGACATTTAATGAGAGAGAGAGAGAGAGAGAGAGAGAGAGAGAGAGAGAGAGAGAGAGACAGAGAGAGAGAGAGAGACAGAGAGAGAGAGAGAGAGATAGAAGCACTTTTGGTACATGTTTGTCGAGGCCGGGAGTTCTGTGTACAGGGAGTGAGGGTGTTCACAGATCAGGCAGAAGTAGCGGCAGTCTGTTGCTGGGTTGGAAACGCTTCGCATCATTTTCATTCTACGCATCTCGCCGATTTCGTACCGTTTATTATTTATATTAGTTTGTGCTTGTTTATTTTCAATGGAAATTCATCACAAACATTACTTTTGTCTTTAATAAGAACAATGTTCGAGCTTAATACTATTGTCATGGATACGGATTAAAGTTCGAAAATTTGTTTCCTAGTCTCTTTCCCCTTTTTTTGTTGATTTCTCTTGCAAACATATCATACATAATGATTGTTAATATTCAATAGTTGCCACCGATGGGTGTTAGGTAAAAGCCAGAAAGGTTTATATTCCATAATAAAACTTTTTAGTTCAAGCCGTGCACTTCACAAAGATTTGTTTACGTTTTAGCGGTTTTTTTTTAAGTCGGGTCAAACTATCTATTTTTAAGTGTGATGAAAATGACAACAAATAAATCAAAACCAACCGTTTATCTTTACGAAATTTAATGTCGTTTTATCCAGTACTTTAGGCAATGGCTGTAATGGCAGAGTGGAATTATTGGCTCTACATTTCTCTCAGATTATAGCCTGATGTAAAATTAACTCGAGCCTTTGTGTTTTATTTTCGGCAAGACAGGACTCATTATATTGATAACAGTGGAGTTTTAACTATGGTTTAAGGTATAGACAGCCCCGTGGAAACTTCAAAATTAATAGCTCAGCGTAAATCAGGAGGAGACTTTCTAACACCTGTGATATAACGCTTTCCTTGCTCAAGACGGGCGTGAGACACGTGACGATGATGAATTCCGTGCACTTCCCTAAACTGGACGAGTACGCGATCCAGCCGGTCCTCATCAAGGAGCCGTCGTCCTACGGATACTTCGGCACGTCGTCCTCTGGGAACAATGCCTCCTCCCTGGGCGGCGACAAACCTGGGAGACTAGATCAGCTAGGTAGGTCCAGGGGCTCAGCCTATTTTCAGCGGACTTCCAATCTCAAAGAATTAAATGATACTGGTTATGATAAAGTACACCAAGAAAAGCCGTCAACCACCAAAGAAAATGTGGACTTGGAACCATCGACACATCCCGACCGTCATAAAACCGCCAGACGTCAGACCGCTATAGAGAACGAAGGCCACCATAGCACAGGAGACAACGTACCAACCCTGCCTTCCCTCGCACCTGGTCGCGAGTTCCTGGTCTCGGACAGTTCTCCCAGAAAAGGGAAACTCCTTCACGGCGTGCCACAGCAACACGGCGCCAGGGGTCCTGAGGACAAGTCCGTGAAGAGGGCTCTTCACATAGGTTCTCACGCTCCACCCACCCTGAACAGACAAGAGGAGCAGAATCTGTCAGGTTTGCGCGACTTGAGAGAACTTCATGACCACACAGAAGCCGGCTCTCTGGACGGCGAGGAAGCTCCACCAAGCACGACGGATCAACTGAGAAAAGCCTACAAATTCAGGAAGGGTGATCCAAACCGAGTGCAGTCAAAGTTTGTTGATGGGTTTTTGTGGGATTATGAAGTCCCAGTTGCTTCTGTGGAAAGAAGCGTTAGAAGATCGTCGCATCTGCCGGGTATTCACCCGAGCACTAACTTAACATCGCATGACGTGTACAGAGACAGGCTAGACGACCAGGCTGACGATGCTGGTGCCAAGCGCCGCCTCAGGTCCAAGCTGCAGAATGGCTACAACTTCCTGGCACCCAGACAGAGTCTGTGGAGGGTGCCTGTGAGGAAGGTCTTGCAGCACAAAGATGTGAGTTTTGCCAGGTTTAATATTTTTTGACGCAGACTGTTGTCTTTTCATCGTTTCAACACCAGCAGATTTCCTTCATTGGAACTACGTGTGTGTGTGTGTGTGTGTGTGTATAAAAGATCTCCATAGACGAGAGTGTCTTAATTCCAACTTACTTGATGACACACGAATACAAAAAAGCAGAAAAACATGTAAGCTTTTCGAAAACTCAAACAACAACAACAACAACAACAACAACAACAACAACAACAACAACAACAACAACAACAATAACAACAACAACAAATGCATATATGCATATGGACAAGTGATTTAATTTTGCATTGAAGACAGTCATCTTTAAGCCCGCACTGCCATAGATTTAAAATTTCATCTTTCACGTACTTAAGGTTAATTCACCTAAGGGTTGTACAAACTAAGAATGCGATCGTTAGATTTTTTTGTTTCGTTTAGTTTGAACCCAGGTTGAGTAATGTGATGAAGGATGGTTTGTCTGATGGGCATATGAACCTTAACTCATTGACCAGTAAATAATTGAGTTCGGCCCATAATTACCGATTTATCATTGCGTGAGTTGTTCATGCTACGAAAGACAAGCAAAAAAAGATACCCAATACGTGCTATGATGTACGGAGGGTATATTAAGACTATATCTGTGTAGATAGTAGTTGTTTTTATTTGAAGGCGCGATTCGCTGCAAATGGAATTGTTTTTACCGATGTCAAAATTTTCAAAATAAATTGGTTGATGGAAATGTTTAATCGAATGTTGAAAGCAGTCACATGAATGCTCCTATTTAGTGCTGTCTTAATTCAATTCTTCAACATCCTGCGTGTTTAATCCGCGAACAACTCTTTACAGTTCAGGATAAATAATTTATTAAGATAATGTGCGTGTGGTCTACAGGTAGATCGAATTGGGGGGAAGGGAAAGGAGAGCTTTAAGCAACAGATATCTGAACGAAAAGGTGTGTGTTTGGGGGGGTTGATTTTTATTAGGTATGTTAATAAAATCTTAGGTTTTATTTATACATCTATGCAAGGGGAACGCAACGTTTTAGGGAGGTCGCGGAAAGAGATCTTATAACCTCTGACATTGAACTGTGGTTTTAGTTTAGATTAGGAAATATAAAATGTGGGAATCGAAAATTTACCGGATTACGACAACGGAATCGGCTTATTTAAAACAATCTTTTTTTTTAACTCGTTGATCAATAATTGTTGTAATCATAGGCTTCACACATAAAAAATGATTTTAAATTGACACTCACATTTTTAAAGGCCGATAAAGACGTGCTAAGACAGTATAAGGTGTGATGAAGTGTTTATCTCAGCACTAAACATTAATTCACCTACACCGTCTCTCATTAATAGATTCTTTGCTAAAAGTCTGATACTAATAGTCAATTCACGCAGTCCACGCGATAACAATCAATAAGACCCAAAGTAAAATCACCTGGCTTAGAAATCTATCATCCTCAGCACACGGCATATTGAGCTGTGAACTCGCGACAACATTCATCATTTTTTTTCTTTTATTGTAAATATTGAACGATTCTATAGCCGTGGCTACTTCGTTTTTCTACCTCTTTGTTCTAAAAAGGTAGGTTCATTTTCCTGTACCAGTCATCGCTAATCTCCTATGAAAATTATTAATTATTGTTCATTGTTCATTGTTTTTAATTGGTTTTCCTTGTGTATCGCTTCTGCCAGTGAATGGTGTTTTTGTTTTTGTTGTTGTTGTTGTTGTTGTTGTTTGTTTTGTGTGTTTTTTGTCTGCAAGTTCAATACCTCAATGTCTACTTAGATGTAAGTAACTCTTATCTTCTATTAAGGGTCGTGCAATTGGCTAACCCGCCTCTCATCACGCACCTCATTATTTCCGACGCATTAATAACATGTTAATGGTAAATAATAGTAATATACTGAAACTGAAACTGCACATGATCTCGATACCGGGTACGTCACTTGTTGTGCGATACTCCAAATAAAAGCCCCATAATTAAGGTGTTTTCGATTATCGCGGGAGTAAAATACGCAGATTGTAAATAAGTTTTCCAGCTACAAGTGCTCGCGTAAAGACATAAAATGAACATTTCAATGCTGGCTGTCTTCCTATCGCGGGACTGTAAACTTTATTAGTCTCCAAGAAATTAAAGAAGTCTAAACAGCAAAGACAGAGCTCTACCCCAGCGGTTATACAATCACATAAAGATCTACTCTGGCGGGCAGGGCGGTTTTAAAGTTGACTAATATTGCAGTTTATAAAAGTTGCGATCAGCAGAAATTGCACCTCGTGAAGTTATATCTGTTCAAATTAGATTTTTGACGAACTTGATCTTGATGAGTTCCTCCGAAATAATTCCCCAATAGAGCAGTACTATGTAAACGTAGTAAAACGTTATTGGTTAAGCTTCAGTCCCTAGACCCTTTAATAAATTCTCTTCAAGCTAACCGTCCATCCAATACGAAAGTACTATATTTTGCATACTGGAAAACTATCTAACCACAGTACCAGTTACTGCACGCTATCATCCCTGAGGCATCTTGGCTTAGTGTTAATCACAGGGCGCACCGCCCAATAACAAGAACTATCAAATAAAAATTGATGGCGCTTTCGGTGCATTGCGCCATTCTCCTTAAAACTTACACTCCTCAAAATGTTTCACAACTTGTTGATACTGAAGAACATAATAATAATTAGTAATAACTTTTTCATCCAATACGCGGCGCCCACAGGTTTTGAAAGGTTCAAAAAGCATTCGGCTTAGGTTGATGAAAAATACTTTCTACTTAAAAAACCATTTTACCTTTGGTCGGTGACTTAAGATTGATAATCAAGGCCCTATTAAATTTTGAATGTAGGTACAGTGAAGCTTTAAGAAATACAAAATGGAACCATGTCTAATTTTAACTTTTTCCTTCCTATTTGGCAAAGCTCTACTGCGACAATCAGATTGTAGCTATGCAATTGGGAGTAAGTTTGGAAGGAAAGTTCATCAGATTGAAAAGTTGTTTATCTTCATCATTCTAACCGTTTAATTCTTTCATCCTCAGCACTTGCAGAGATTTCAGAAACTAAGTATTGGCATCCTGAACGTGCTCAAGTTGGCTAAAGCGATAATCAAACCGTGAGTAATGACATATTCTTGTGTCATTCTTATCCTTAGTATGGTGGTTGTTTATAGACATAGTTTTACATGCCTTACCTTTTCACGTTCTCTTAAAAAATATAACCGAACGAATGCATGCTAATAAACGAAAATAAATTATCCTTTTGTCCAAAGCAACTTAAACGTCCTATGCGATTTTTTTGCAAAGTGTATTAAAATAATCGATATTTATTTTAATGAAGAGATCTGAAAACATCATCTGGTCAATGCTTTCTGAGAACAAGCCTGAATGAAAGATTTCACATTTTCATTAAAACTGTAATTAAGGATATAGAGATTGAATCGGTATGGTTTGAAGGAAAATCGATTGGAGCTTGTAACGTTGACTCGTTAAAGTGCGTCCCTGTTTCAGGTAAATTTTTAAAAATATTATTTACAATGACTCGGACACACTATCTTGTCAAAATAAAGAAAATAATTAATACTAGAAATCGTTTGTAGAAGCGCAATAATTGAACTTTGTTAATAAACTGACGGTTGCGAATACAACTAAAAATATCCAGATCTAAATGGATACTTGACAATCTATCTAGATCCATACGGCTAGCGCTGTGCATGGAGCGGTCCCTGGGGTCTCCCCCTCCTTCTCCCGTGACGCTTGACCCGCCCGCCAGGTTAGGGTTAGATCCGGAGTTTCCCGTACTGCCAGCCCTCAGGTTGGACGGCGACTCGGACCTGGAACGCTTCCACCCGCGTTTAAAAAGCTGGTCTCCCCCTAGGCCGACACCCTGCGCGCGCACGAACGTGTTCTTCTGGTAGGATCCGGTCACGGGAGGCGCGTTCGTCTGCCGAGTCTTGGCAAGAGCTTTGGGCGGCATAGCTTTAGCGATGGACGGGTGGAGCGGCAGGTCTTCGTGACGCAGACCTACAGTACAGTCAGAAACAAAAGAGCGCCCGTCTTCTGGCTGCTGAGACTTCCCATGTTGGCTTTTCTTGCGCCTCTCCCGCTTGGGCCTCGATGGCGTGTATTGTTGAGGCGGGGGCTTGTTCTCGTCTGGCGAGCGGTGCTGATTTTTGGAGTCATGGTGATGTTGGTGGTGGTGGTTCTCCCGCCGGTGGTTGTGTCGGTACTGCCGATACTGAGGTTCAGAAGATTGGCCCCCTCCCGTCGTGGGGGTTCGTAATGGTCTACTAGCGGAGGATGAGGAAGGCCGGTGATGGTGATGATGGCGCTTTTCTTGGTCATGGTGTTGATGGTTGCGATCGCCAGACGACGCGTGTTTCTTGTCGCGCGATTTACTTCTAGAGCCGGGCCTGCCGTGCTTATCTCTAGACCCGCTGGGAGGCGCCGAGTCGTCTGACTTTGATCGATGTCGGCTGCTTTTGCCTCGACTCCGACTGGTCTCTTCATCGGCGCTTGGGGACCTTGTATCTTTGTCTTTCTTCTTGCCCCATCGGAAGAGGTAGAAGAAGTCGCACATCTTGCCCCTGCTGGACTTGCGCGGCCTCTCTCTTGAGTCGACTACAGAGTGGGGCCTGGTGGATCTGTCAGGACTGTTGGTGGGCGTGGTCACATGACTTGCGTCCAGGCGGGGCACTGATTGGGCGGCTCGGATCCCCTGGGGCTGGTTGCCGCTGTGGGAGTCCGGGCTTCGAACACGGTCTCTCTTCTCATCTTTCGCGCGCTGTGTTTGTTGAGCCACTCTTCCCGACGGCCGAACTGAGGGGGTCGTGTTCGATTCCAGTGGGAACTCGAGGAGGACTTCTCTGGAAGTCTTTCTGGCTCGCCCACTGGGTGGCTGCTGGGAATCGTCGTTCCCGACAGGCCGCCTGGTTCTTGAATGTGACGTAGACTTCCGCTCTGGTGTATTATGGGAAGGGTGAGACTGAGAGTATTCGAATACATCATCATGGCGAGAACCGACGCTTTTCGAAGATGGAGATTTGCAAGCGTTTGGAGAGTTGGGAATCGGGAATTTCTCGTTGTGTGGGCGGTATCGACTCTGACTACTCGGTCTTTTAGGCGAGTCCGGGTGTACACCTGGAGATTTCGGTTCGCCTGGCCTGCGATTCTGGTTTCTCGAACCAGCAGGAGTCTCCGCTACAGGTTTTGAAGGACTCAAACTCGATTCCTTTACCGATGAGATTGATTGTCTTTTCGCAAAATAGATGGGTTCGTATTCTCCATCCACTTCATCGGTGGGAGAAGGGGGCAAAACAAGTTGCTGCTTGCATAGTTTTGACGATTTTTTCCGAGAATTCCTGCGCCCTTCTGCGACAGAGTTCTCGGAAGCCCAGGCTGTCTTGGAGAAGGCCGTGGTGGAAGACCCCGACAGAAACGTCTGTTGAGAGATCGCCTTGTCGAGGGCCCGGTGGGGCTTCGGCACCTCAGAGGAAGACGTCGAGGACGACTGTCTCACCCGACCCCCCGTCAGCCTCGATATGGAGGAAGAGGGCGTGGACTCTAATGGCGGCGCATGCGCACTCCGCAGGCTGCTTACTCTGCGTGGGGACGTGAAGGCGGACCTCCCCGGGAGGTTGCTGGTAGAGGGCGTGGGGGTCAGTGCTAGCCGAACGTCCTTGAGTGCTGACGTCACAGCCTCCTCGTCCTCCGAGTCTAGGCCCATAGACGACGCATGCGCCCTGTGCGTCCGGGAGAAGGCCGACTCAGACGCGGACCGGTGGAGCATCATCACGTGACACGAGGTGCTGGCTTCTGGCTCAAAATCATGCCCGATAGTTTTCAGATCTGGGGACGTCAAGATCAAAACATGGTCATTGGTTAGTTTACTGAAGTATCTACCTTCCTCCGGGGGAATCTAGGAGACATCAAATTAGGTGAAAGCTTCTTTCCTACAGGAAAAACGTGCAGATCAAATACAACCAAAACGATTTTTTTCCACAGATGGTGAAAAAAAAATAATGAGCGAGTGATACGCATTTTCCAAATAATAACCGCCACATTGATTGGTTTAGGCGATTGGTCTAGCGTCGTTTCTTCAGTACAACTGGACTGGTCATAAGAAAACACCGGTCATGTAGTGTAAGTGAGAAAACAAATTCAAGCAGATAACCAACAATGTGTTGGAAAAAAAGAAATTTGATCAACTGAAGTAGTATGTCCAACGATGTTATAAGCTCAGACCCATGAATTCTTTTTTTTTTAAATCGTTTTCCAAACGTTTCACTAGTCCGTCGACAAAATATAGAGCATCTTTGTTCTTACTACCCTTGCTTTTCAAGAAGACAAACTGTTACCATCAATAGGAACGTTCGTACGAGTATGCATTTGGAGAAACCAACTAAACAAAGGCGCATCAAACATTTAAACAACAATCAAAATCACCGCTGTAGCCAAATATCATCATCACCATCATCATCATCATCAATATCATCATCATCATCATCATTATCACCATCATCATCATCATCACCTGGCTCTGAGTTACCTCGCGCTCACAGTTTTGAAACTCCACTTGAATAACGTGCACAACAATCTAATCAAATACTATTGTAATAGTCTGAATTAGTGCGGTTTGATTAGCTAAGCATGCATGTATCAACCCCGCTTGGAGAGTGTGAGTTTCAGTTTGAGTTAGTTGCTTATGTTCCGACGTCAGCGCCACACAGACTGTATTGATGACAGCCTGGGTACAGACGATCTGTCACATAGACGTGTATGCCAGCAGGACGGCCAACCTAAGTGGTTACTTATTGTAAGGACCTATGTAGTTGTATTTATCACTTAGCCTCAGGCCCAAACAGGTATGGTCCAAATACATCAGTCTGGTACAGTGACCTGTCACATAAACTTGTATACAAGCCGGATGGCCAAACTAAGCAGTTACTTATTGTCAGAACCTATGCAGTTGTATTTTTTACTTAGCCTCAGGCCCTGACAGTAGGGTTCATAATTATATGTGTGAGGAATTTGTGGTCATCAATCTGGTACAGCAATAGATATCCTGGTAAGTATAGATGAACTTAGTCATAATGCATGTACACAGTCTGCCGGAGAGACAGACGGTTTAGTGGCGTGCAGCTAGACTTGTGACTCACACTCTGTCTGACTGGGAGAGACACACCAAGTTTGAGCTTTGTCGGTTTGCGTTTTATTTTTCCAAGCTGGCGCTATTGCACGAGTTAGCTGAAGAGATAGAGTGATAGGCAGAAAGAGCGAGAGAGAGAGAGAGAGAGAGAGAGAGAGAGAGAGAGAGAGAGAGAGAGAGAGAGAGAGAGAGAGAGAGAGCGTGAAGAAGAAAGGCACACAAATAGTGACAAAAAATAGAAAGAGAAAGATGAAGGGGAGTGAGATAGAGAGATGGTTGGATAGATCAATAGAAAGATATATTATGGTATTGTCCTACCTGGAGAGTATGGCCATTTTTTTGCGACACATCAGGAGGTACTCCAACGAGTACCTCCCCATGTTTTGAGAAAGATATATACATGTAGATAGAAAGAGAAAAGGAAAGAGACGCTAGTTTCTACGTGCTGTGTTCTATAAGGTTATGTGTCCGGTCAATTATTCATCACTCAAGTGAAAAAAGCGATGTAAAAACCACAATAACAACACATTGAAAGAGTCTTTTAAAATAATGTTTATAAGGATGTATCCGGGTAGAAGTAATTCAGTTTAGTACAAATAATCGATTATATTCAGCGCCTCACACCTCAAGTATTGTTACTGTGCTAGCGGCCCAGATGCTGGTGAGCACAGAGTCCGTTGGTACACGAGTCAGCTGGGAAACCCACCTGGTCGTTGGTGTATACTGTATAGTCGCTTATTGATCTGATTGCTAAGCACGGGCCTGGTGTTACACTCACACATATGTCAGTCGGTGTGCTGGTCACGATCGAGTCTAGGCTGGATTTGGTCAGTTGTGTTAATTCTACGAATCTAATACGGCGTCTGTCTCTAAGGCTAAAGTTTGACAATATTCCACGTGATTAATTTCACACGGAGGTAGAGCGGGTGTATAGAACGACTGTCTCAGTAGTTCAAATTATACTGCGGTCGAATCAACCAAGGGGGCGAAATCAGACAAATAAATTTGCTCGAAAGTGGGCTAGAAACGAGTACCTCCTGATCGGGATCCAAACGCTCTTCAACTTGCGCTGAACCCCCCCCCCCCCGGCCCCCGCGCCGTGCGACCGACCCCCCTTCACCCTTCCCCCCACCCCCCCCCCCCCCCCGGTTTTTTAAGTGTTAAAGCCACTATAGTTATTGATTTGCTTGACAGATGTTTAAAATCAGATCGCGGGCCCTGTTCATCGCGTTAAAACCGTAAAACAACAGTCTGATGTTATAGATTCCCAAAGAGGAATACAATACAGCGACGAGCTCTAGGACCACACTCTTACAATTTACGTTATTCGACACAGAGACACAGAGGCGATACCAGGACTTTAGCATCAGTCTATTATAGTCAGAGAGAGAGAGACAGACAGAGACAGAGACAGAGACAGAGAGAGAGAGACAGACAGACAGAGAGAGAGACAGACAAACAGAGAAGCTATCTCCTCCTTTTAAGCCCTTCACGACACCAGCGGAAGATTCTATGCGACGACTAGCTCGTAACCAACGTCTGACATTTTACGTTTTTCCACAGAGACAAAGTGGGGATATTTCAGGACTTCTATCGGCCTCTTAGGTTGTACTGACACCAACCCGAACTGTAGGTATCAAAACGACTTGATAGTGGGTCCGAACCCAGAAGTTCTCAAGAAGATGTTGATAGACTCGCGCGCTACCGACTCAACTACTTCGTTGTCATGTGTTGGCCTTTTTTCAGATTTGTTCGTTTCTTTGGGTCAGTTTGAAGCTTAAGTCTCACGTTAATTGAAGCCATCACCACGAACAGGTGATTCGCTACAATATCTGACACAATCACTCATACATTTTTTTTTAATTTAAAAATCAATCGTCTTATGTAGTTGATGTTTGTTTTGTTTGCTGTTGTTTCTTTTTTTTTCTTTTTTTGTTATTCTTTTACCGTGTTTCCTCTTTAAGCGCATGATGTTCGGGTGAAGGTGTAGGGGAAATTTCGTTCCGGGTCGAGCAGTTCGCGGGAAAAGTTACACTCACTCTCTACCAATCTCTTCCTGGAATAACATGCAGAAAACTAGTGTAATTACAATCATGTAATAAACAATGAAATCACATTTTAGAATCTGTAGTAAATTACTGTAATACCAATAGAATACTGAATCCAATGGTTTTCTGTTATTTTTACTTCTTCTCGCTAGCTTTCAAATCGAAGGCAGTCATTAAATTTTCGTCAATTCAGAAGTTTAAAAAAAATCTCAACTTTTTCCTAAAATTGCACAGGAAAAAAAGTCAGAAACCTGATCAAATTATGCAAAAGTTATGTTTTTTCCATCACAAGTAGAACTAGAATCAATATCCTGAGCTCATTATCTCTGTCGCTTCACAGCCCACCTACAAACTGAACTGAGAACTACAAACTACGAACCTTGAGCGAGAGAACCTAGCGTCAGTCCGCCGGTCCAGTTGCACGGTTTCTGGTTTCTAATCAACTTTACCATTCCACTTTATCCACTGCTCTCCCTCTATCTCTGACGCGCTCCCGCCCTCTCTCTCTCTCTCTCTCTCTCTCTCTCTCTCTCCATGGCCGACTGGAACTCGTCCACGAAGGACAGTCATGCTCTGTCTCGTTTGTCAGTCTCACTACGTCTATAACTCTATCTCTCTCTTTCTTTATTTCTCTGTTCGTTCTCTTTCTGCCTCTCCCTCTCTCAATATCTCTTTCTCTATCCCACTGCCTTTGCCTGTCCCTCTCACTCTATCTGACCTGCTTCCCCCCATCTCTCTCTCTCTCTCTCTCTCTCTCTCTCTCTCTCTCTCTCTCCCTCCCTCTCGTAGATCTGAATCTAGTCCCATTATATAACCTATGTATTAATCTGTTTACATGTACTGCTGTAATTTGAGACTGGGTCTCCCCACCCAAGCGCGACGGGGCACGAAGCCAATGCTTGGAAAGGCTGACCTGTTTTCAGGGAGCACCAACTGACCAGAGTTACCAACTGTATGCCAAAAATGCGTATTTATACGTATTTTCCTACACTTATTTGCCTTAAAGGGTACACCCCAGTGGGTGGTTACCATGGCAGCTACGGCTTTATGAATTAACCCTATGACGTTAAGGGCATGAACACCATTATTATGAGGTGACCAAGATTATCCATGTACATTGAAACTGGTTTGGTATAATTATTCTTTTCTCAATCAACGCCTAACGTCAGCAATGTGGTTGTATCGTGGGCGGGTTCCGATATTCACGTCTGAAATCTTCATGCGCTGTCATATAGAGATCGAAAGGGGAAACCATGAATTTTGTCTTATCCAATCTCATAATGATAACTGACACTGGCCAAACTAATAAAGAACAAGTCGATTTCATTCAAGACCGAATCAGTTACCCTGGAACTTTTCGATTAGAACTAGAAGTCGCACAACGCCGATCCAATTGTCAGATACTGAGAGGACCGGCTATAGAACTAGCCATAAGTTACGAGGACCAAGTTGTTGGCTAGATCTGCTATCACAACATAATTGATAGTCCATCCAGTTTGAAACATTATGCATGAATAGGTTCCGCATGTGTGATAATCTATGAAACGTATACACATAATTGTTATTAAACCCCAACCCGTCAATGCAAATACGTTAGTCATAATAAAACTGTAGATATACCTATGACCATGTCAACGATATCTGTGACAGGCATACAGACAGTCCAAGACAGACTGGCAGAGAAAAACAGACTTACAGTATCACAGAAAAAGAGGCAGACAGAAAAGAGAGTCAGAAAAACAGAGACATAGAGAGGTTGGGAGAGCCGATGGGGATGAGAGTTAGCGACTGTCTTAAAGTAAAAACTGGATAAATCTAGACAGCCCAAGTACGCCAAGACGATGAGGATGGTGGCGAAGATGATGATGATGAGGAGGAGAAGGATGATGATGATGATGATGATGATGATGATGATGATGATAATGTGTGGGGGAACACCAGGACGCCCTTCACAGTCGATCACATTATGTACTACACAGACATCGATCCAACCAGACTAGTAGAGGGTGAAATGGGTGCTCTCCAATTGAAAGCCCAAAGCTCTACCCTTTGTCCCTCCCACCTCTCCGATCGAGCCATGTGTTCGGTCACACTTTCTTATGTTGATATAATACGTTGCAGTGCAGATTTTTTTCCACACGGGAATAGTAAATGTAGCAAATTTTCAAATGCGTCAAGGGGGTTTAGAAATAACTGAACAAACATAATTTTCATGGAAACTGGTTTGCTTTTGGCGACCGCTCCCTTAAAGAAAACTTGGAGTCTATTTTGACAGAGCCTTTCAAGAAGCTTTTCTTCTCCCACGGGCTGGTGTGGCTTGGTTTCGTTCTTAACGCCCATGCCTCAGCAATCGGGATATACTGAAGATGGATCCTAGAAACAAGGTCTGGCAGTTCCGCTGTTTAAGTGCTGCTAGAGCTAGAGGGAGGATATCAGATCCTCTGCCTCAGCAGGTCAGACTATACATGTATTGACAAATATCCAACCAGGAGGGAATAGTGTGGCCCGATCGGACTTTAAACCTGTGACATCATGACTAGAAACTGAACTATCTACATTTACCAACTGAACTAGCTCTCCCCCTACCCATTTAACTCAGGGTCTCAAAGTTGGGGCGAAAGCGCACCTGGTAGGGTCTAATCTTGTTTGAAAGTTTATAAAAGCACCTGGCCTTCAGGTTCAGCAAGGAACCAGATCTAGATACGACTATGCTTGTACTTAATTCAAAGCATGAGACAGGGGACACGAAAACTCCAATCACCGGGTCGAGTGTTTTAATGGATGAACTGATAACAAGGGCCCAAACTAAGAGCTAAAAACTAATGACAGCTGGCCATTAACAATCATAATAATTTGAGAGATAACTAACAAACTCTCAATGATTTCACTATTCAGAGTAAAAATGTTTATCTGCTCTTATAAACCTTTTTGCAAATGTACATGTTTATAGTTCTGAGAAATTGTACAATAATGTCACAACATGCCAACAATGTCAACGTTGATATTAGACCAGTAACAAGCAGTTTCACTATCAGACCGAACGAGCAAACCACATGGTGAATTGGGTTGTGAGAGTGATGCATGTTTACTTTTAGGAAACTAGGATTAAGCTCCTCAAATGCCTAAGGCTTTCAGGATGTAAACAAAGTACAAGAAAATGACAGAAGGAGAGAGGGAGAACAGAAAAGAGTGCAACAGAAAGAACAAAAAAAGCGGTGAGCATGGGAGTAAACAAGAGGGCATAATGAGATAAAACTAGAAATATAAAGAAAGCGAGGTGGATCGAAAACAAACACGAGAGTATTCAGAACGAACAGAACCAGGCAACGCCCTTGAGAAGATGAGAGCACTTGGCGTGAGGACTGTCCCAGACTGGAGGAAGAAGTGTGAGGAAAAGAAATGGAAGGGGGAATCAGGAGGCCTTAATGATAAAGATACAATGTATTGGGAACGGAAAGGGGGTGGGGGAGAATCAGGCCTAACAGAGTGTTACTCAGAGACACATGCACTATGTACTAGGGAGAAGAGGGAGGGGGACATCAGAAAAGGCTGAGGACTGCCCTTGGACTTACAAAATCGACATTACATTGTACTAAGGAAAGGCACCACTTGCGCCGTGGTGAACAGCTTGGATCATAATTGTTTCCCCAATCTAGAGCATAACCATAGATATACATGTACTTGATCTTCTAGCAGGGTGGGGGAGGGGGGGGGGGGGGGGAAAGATACCATAGAAAGACGACATTTGGCATTCTCTCTAGACAACTATCTACCGATCTGTCTACCCGTCTGCCTATCTATCTATCCCTATCTGTATCACACACACAAATACAATACAATCACAGAGCCGCGGTACCATCGATGCACCCACCATAATAGTTATACATCGTGCAGAGAGAGCACCAGGCCTCAGGTAGAGAGACCAGCACCCTTTATCGATCCGCTATTTTCAATCAGATACACAGGTGTATTCCCTAATTCTCTAAGCTCTCAGCAACGCTGGTAAAAGCCTGATTTATTTGAAATTGAGCCGGTGCCTCACGGGTCCCATTTATGAACGCGTAGACCAGTGAACTCCATTTTGATTGGGTTGAGTTGGGTTGGTTTAACGTCCAACGCCAGCACTGTATAGGCTATATTGTGGACAGATCCGAAGACTGACATCTGACAAGTTTATGTGCTGCCACACACGAGACAGGGCGGGTATGCCATGATTCCTGTCTCAGCTGGTCACATTCAACTCACACCGACCCAACCAGTTACGGGGAACCAAATTGGACAAATAAATCTGCCAATCGTGGGATTCGAACCGCGGTTCTCCCGGACTGGAGACCAACGCTCTACCACTTGAGCCGTTCGCCCCCCTTTTCATCGGATTATGGGACCAGATAGGCTAGTCCGTAGAGCTCTAGAATGATGGGTAGAGAGATCTGAGGGTCGAATCGAGAATGGTAGTCATATAGAATTATGCGGTGGTGGTGCATGCACAGACCTCAGTACACGATTAAGGTTCTAGAGCGCCTTTTGATTCGCATCGGTGGCTGGTGCCTAGTTAGAGCTACAAATTTTTCTTTCGTTAACCTTCTGTTGTTTAAGGCTCTGAAAACCCACACGGAGACGGAAGCACTCATTGACATTTCAAACTCATACCTCTCACACCAACTAAACTGAACGAGCTATAATGTACCAGTCTCTTTTCAAACGAATGCTAATCTACCTTTTAACAGATTTTTATTATATATCCTACTAATATATACACATATTAAACTATGCGCATCACATGTTCTGACGCGTGTTTGAAACGGATCAACAATCACCAACACCATAATAATAATATATCAAACTATGCGCATCACTTGACATTATGGTGGTTGTGGTGGTGGTTTATGACCCTTTTCAAACAATGATATCTAACGATCAAAACTCGCCAAACTATGTCGGTTAAATTAATATAATTAGTATTCGAGGGGTTACACTGGTTTAACTGCTGACGGTTTTGCGGTTGTCTGAGCGAATTACGAGGGAGAAAGAGAGAGAGAGATGCAGGGAGGAAGAGAGAGAGGGGAGGGTAGATAGAGCGACAAGATAAAAATAGATATACAAAGAGAGAAAAGGAGAAATGGACACAGAGAAGGGTGAGAGAAATAGGAAAACGCAGATGCAGTTTATGTATTGATGATACATATACATGTATATAAATGCATACATACATTCATAGAGAGTTAACGAACGAGAGAGAGAGAGAGAGAGAGAGAGAGAGAGAGAGAGAGAGAGAGAGAGAGAGAGAGAGAGAGAGAGAGAGAGAGAGAGAGAGAGAGAGAGAGAGAGAGAGAGAGAGAGAGAGAGAGAGAGAGGCGTCACTAGAGCTGCCTGAAGGACGAAAGGGTCACCCAGGGCGACATAACCACATGTAATCAGTAACCAGGCACACAACTATCTGATGATTGCCTCTCACAGCGTAATGTCTGGCTGAGTTCTTATTTTGTTTTTGTTTTTGTGTCATTCTTTTGTTTTTGTTTTTATTCATCCTATTTTTTAAAGAAAGGTTAATGCCATGTCCTTTTCACATTCTTATTGGCTCTTATTACGCGATGCAAGTGGTGACCCCCCCCCCCCCGTTAAATACACGCTGAAAACATGTTGTTGTTTTATTATTATTATTATTATTATTATTATTATTATTATTATTATTATTATTATTATTATTATACGTATGGTCTAAACAACTAAATTAAAATAATGGACAGGAACGCTGGACTGTTACCTAGTACTAAGAAAAAAGACTAAAGGCGCGTTTCTGTTTCTGCTGTTGAAAAATGAAAAAGCAGTGGATTTCTAGGGTTACAATAGATATTTACTAATAAAAACATGATTGCATGTTTCCTAAAGTGTGCAGTGGGTTAAAATGTTCTCCTGGCCACCATTGCCAGGTCACTGGGTAGCGTTGTCTGGTATTAAAGTTCATCTAGCACAAGGCTATGTTGGATGTGCACACCAGAGCGTAAATGTATTACCTGCTGAAATGTACATGCTCTGAATACATGTAATGATGTGTTGAAAGCATAAAGCCGTTATACTTCGCAACGAGTCACAGTTTGCCGCTGGTTGGGAGGATTGCACGTCGCAATGACCTGTAGAGCGATGCTGGCTGGAGATTCGTCTCCTGGTAGGGTCACCCAAACCAGACAGGTCAAAAGATAGAGACCACACTAAGGGCACGCACTGGCCCTGCAGTGAGCGAGATGGGCATGGGGTAAACAGCCCTGTCTTGTAAAAAAAAAAATACTGTTACAAAAACCGTAACAAATATCCACAAAACCAGCTTGGTTGAGGGAGAGTCCTCTCGTGTAGATCTCATGACAAACACCGGTGAAAGCCTTAGGTATGCCGACAACTTTTCTAACGACCAAGAACAGGACTGGAATAGGGACCTAAAACATCAGAACCCTTAATGAGACAACAGGTCGAAGGACGGGTATCCACTGGACCTTCATGAAGCAGCTGGATGACCTTGACTTTGCAGACGACACCCGCAACAGGGCGCTCAAGAGAAGCTTGATCGTGTGGCAGAAGAAGCCGGAAAAACTGAATTCCATATAAACATCAGAAATATTGTAGCCATAAAAGTCAACAACAAACAGGCTAATGCATTGCGACTACATGACAAAAACATTGAAAAGGTTTACAAGTGTTTCCATCTTGATAGTGTTGTTAGCAAAGACCGGGGCACAGATAAAGACATCAGAATGATGCCGAATCAACAAGACCAGATACGTCTTCAACAACCTCAAATCAATCTGGGGCTCGAGAGCACTATAAATTTGAAACAAGATGCGGAGCTTCAATACTAACGTAAAGTCGGTCCTTCTCGGTGGCTCTGAAACATGTCGCGCGACCAAGACTAGCACCACAAACCTGCAATCATTCACCAACAGATGCCTCAGAAAGACCCCCAGCATTGAGTGGCCTGAAGTTGTCTCAGATAAGGAAATGTGGGCCAGAATGAATCAAAATCCCATCGAGACAGATCAAAAAGCGAAAAGGGGGTTTATAGGCTACAGACTCCGAATTGCTGCGTTACAGCGGTTTGTTCCAAAGGTTCGTTTCATCTCTTCAAAATAATGTACAAGTGTATAACATGAATGTGTATTGGGGCATGTCCATAATGGTGAAAGACAGAGGCAAAGAGAAAGAGGGAGATACAAAGAGACAGAGAACTATTGAAAGGGGAGGGGGGGGGCAGACAAATTGTCCAATTAAAACACCAGAGTAAATGAACGAACATCGTGTCTTACAAATCCCGAATCGCCCTTATCGTACACGATGATTCTATTCAATCTAGACACCTGAAATCTTTAACCAGAGAGAGCGGACCTCTCTCCCCATTGAACTTCTCCTTGGTGTTCAAGGACGGTCCAATATGACAACGGAATCTCAGGGTGGGATTCCAACGACCCGGCCGATCACATCATACAATGTGCTGACATCGACACAAGTGGTAGACGAAATAAAAAATAAACAAAATAAAAATGCGGTGGCTGGAGCAGAGCTCGAACATAAACGCTTCTGGCTAGAAGCCGCGCGCTAGTTCCTGATCACCACCTCCCAAACCATGTTTGCTTTATTTTGTTTTTTTTTACTCCTGCTTGCATATTCTTTTCAGATGACAAGGGAAATGAAACCAAAAGCATGAAAAGAAACCAAGATAAAACAACACCTGTTTACTTTGATCTGACGGTATGTATGATACATTGGCGCAGTCAGCACGTGAGAGCTCCAACCTGATGCCAAAAAGAAGTATCTGTATCTTTTTTTTCTTACATTTTATTGCGTACATAATTGTGAATGTTATTTTTGTGTAGGCAGCACTGCGTAATCATGTTCTTGTTTGCTGGTGGATTTTTTTTTACTCCCGATAGTAGATTCATATCAGATGAGATGAAACAAAAAAATGTGATAAACTAAAGAGCACCTATTTACCTTATGGTAGTATGTGCAGACAGAATGTATGACCTGCCAACCTTACGCCATAATGATGAATGAAGTATTTGTAGGCGTCCACTCTTACATTGTATTATGTACATTAATTTGTGCGACTCGATGGCTGGTTGTGTTGACATCATGTGAGCCCAGGTGTGCAATGAGTGTGAGACAAAGCGGAAACACTTGACCTACATTCCACAGATAACGCCGCCAAGCTTGCAGTAAAAGATGCATGCTTTGTTTTGCCTTATCCAATGCGTATCTTTTGAATCCTAATCTATACATGCCCAGTGCACGGACTTGCAGATTTGGTCGTTAACCATTCTTCTCACTAAGTTACTAAGTTTTTCGTCCCCTAAGTTTCTGGGACAAGCTTCTTTCAGTGGTAGAGCGTTGGGCCTATGTCTGGAAATGGCTGCGGTTCGATCCCACGATCCCGCAGATTCATTTGTCGGATTGAGTCCCCTACAGACTGTGACTGTCTCAGTGTAAAGGGATCGGCTGATACACAAGTCCTGGTTCGTGTACATGTTCCCAGCTCTGTCTCACTGAAGCAGTAGTTAATTAACATTGGCAGACAATAGTGTTGGGACTCATCCACGGTACAATAGCCTAGCTGCTGAAGTTGGACGTTTTCGAAAGAACCATTGACTTAAGTACCATGCCTTTTTACGAAGGAGCAATCGAGTAGTGCTCTTTTTCGAAGGGAACAAAGGGTAAAGTGGCCCATTCGAGGGACACTTTGAATAAGGTTCCCTTTTCATTACAAGCATGTTCTGCAAAACTATATCAAGTCCACTTTTATGCAAAAACTACCTTTTTTCATTGATGCCTTCTTAAAATATATTAATTATGGCTCAGATTGTCACAAAAAATTAAAGATGTGTGTTGATTAGCTTCGAATCTGAGACTTTGAAACCAATTACATGTATCTTATTAAACGTTTGACTTTTACTACAGTGACAAGTTAGCACATGTATGAGTCTTACATGGGATACTAGTGCAGTAAGTTTATGAAAGGCCCTGTTCTTCAAGTCATGCCCCGTTGCATGAGATAATTGTTTATCCAAATTTACAAGGTTATTTGCACGGTTGTATCATAATATGACCTAGTAACCGTATTTACTTTGCGTGACTTTATAGCACAAATGTAAGTTCTTGCAGCGACCCTGCTCTATTCGTGGTAACACACAGAACTTGCCTTTTTGTGTCAGACCGAGCTGCAATTGTTGAACTGAAAACAAGCATGAAAAACACCGACACGGTAAGATAATCATCTCGTGTTACAGGCACTTTCGACAGTGTACATCATTTTAATTTGCAGGCTTAACAATTTCTGTTACAAAGCATTCAGAGTAAAAGGTTTTATTTAGGCATGCTACATGTATTTACTTTATTATCATTTGAACGATACAATACCTCAAGCATTGGGCAAGTTCGAAGTTTTAATGAATATATTTAATCACTTACATTCTTTTATCAACTTGACTATATTTAACTATACTTATTTCTTCAAGAGTATGATGAATATGTATATAATAGTAATAGCATAAATGATTTTTTGTGTGTGTTCATCTTAGCCTTGAGCAGTTAAGAAACAAGTTGAACGTGTCAAAGAGACTACATCTTAAAGCATGTACGAAGATCCAATAAATCAAGCAAACAAAACTATCCGCCATACCACTGTTAGGCTAAAGAAATATTCACTATCATACTTTTTCATGGGAGAGGTGCAATCGATGACCAGAGTATACAAAACAACGTTTCTTTAAACCCTGGATGTTTCCTAAATTCTATTCTAAGCCAATGGTAAAAAAAAAGCTGAGCATGAAATTAATGAGGTAAATCAGATGAAAGAGAATATGAAGATAAATAATGTCAGTCACGATTTTTTTGTATGTGGTCAAATGTGCTAACAATCATTTTTTTTTATTTGTGTTCCACTAAAATTGTGCACAATGGACATGAGATACTATTGCAGAACACGCTCGAATGGCAGAAATTAAGAAAAGAAAAAAAAAAAAAAAAAAAAAAAAAAAAAAAAAAAAAAAAAAAAAACACATTTTACTAAGTTTTAGGCCAAAATAATGAACGTGAGTGAACATGAGCTCAACAGGCTAAAGCAGTGTCCAGTGCATTGATCAGCGCTTGCAATCTGTTAGTGTTAAATAACTGTTACCATAGCGATGGGCAGACACGGCGGAATCTGCTCTGGCGAAACATCGATGCATTGTAGCGCTGTGTTGGACTCTTTGCCAGTAAGCCGGATCAGTTTACATGGTCATGCAGGTGGGTGGATTGGCCAGGGAGGGGGAATAAGGAACGATAAGTAGACGGATAGGCAGATGGAGAGAAAGGGGAGAATGGAATGTATATAGAGTGTATGGTTGGAGAGAAAACGAGAAAACAGAGAGAGAGGGGGGAGAAGAGAGAGAGAGAGAGAGAGAGAGAGAGAGAGAGAGGAAAGGGAGAATGAAAGGAGCCGAGAGAGAGAGAGAGAGAGAGAGAGAGAGAGAGAGAGAGAGAGAGAGAGAGAGAGAGAGAGAGAAAGGAGAGAAGAGATAGAAAACAGACAGAGAGAGAGAGAGAGAGAGAGAGGAGAGAATACGGAATACAGATCTCATTCTCAATGTATCACTCAAGGGGAAATTAAAGTACACTCTTTTCATACAACAGACGAAATTAAAAGTTTACAACGATAAGAAAGAGGGAGTACAGCGATAATTCATGTACATACCTCGTACGTACATTCAACACAGACAGAGAGAAATCACGACGATGGTGAAGGATCGCGTATTGCTTATTGATTACCAGTCTGAAGAAACCGTTACTCATTGATTCCACTGCTACACACACACACGCTTAGTGACAGTAGCCTGAGGCCAGCAACGTCTGCAAAAACAAACATTGGTGGATGATGATGATGATGATGGAGGTGATGGTCTGGCATGTGAACTTTTCACCCCGACCATGTGTTCAGGTCAGACCTAGTCTCTAACACAGTGACTGGTATGACTGTGTCCAACTCCAATCAATTGATGCTATTCACTGACCATCGATCCGCCCAGATCTGGATCTATCCTGTAGATCTCGCAGTATTGCGACTCTTCTCTCTAGATAATACACATGTATCTCGCACAACGAATATTCGTTCAAAATTTAAGAATGTATGTGTAAAGTGTGATCCGATTGAAGGCTGGGGGACGATGAGAGAAAAGGGACGACAGAGGGAGAGAGAGAAAGAAAGACAGAGACCGAGAGAGAGAGAGAGAGAGAGAGAGAGAGAGAGAGAGAGAGAGAGAGAGAAAGAGAGAGAGAGAGAAGAGAGACAGAGAATGAAAGAGGTTGAGAGGCAGAAATAATGGTTGTAACTAATGTAAGAGAAGAAGGGGGATGGAGAAACCAACAGGCCGACTAGATCTAGTACTAACGGCCGTGCCACAAGAACAGCCAAGCCCAGGGGGCTGGACAGGTGACGTGTACATAGTACAATGCACTCAGCGAGTGGGTGACTCATACGGCCTGGACTTTCCCCGCTGGCCACCATCACCTGTCTTGCTGTTCCGTTCACTTCTACGCCCAGGTCGATTACCCTATACTAACTTCTTTGAGACCTTTTTGTTTAGGCCAGCGGCTATGGAAACTGTATCATATTTATAAGTAGGCCGCGTCACTTTGCACCAACTGTGGTTGGTGAGAAAGGACCCGTGTCACTTTGCACCAACTATGGTTGGTGAGAAAGGACCCGTGTCACTTTGCACCAACTGTGGTTGGTGAGAACATTTCAATATAAATGTATGTCTATATAGTACCATTTTGGAGTAAAGTTTTGAATTATATGTCTCGTAAAAAAACTGTACCAAAAAAAAATATAACTGACAGCCTCCAGGCATAATGTAATTTAAGGATACATGTATTGAGACCTAGTTCCATCATAACTTCAATCACCATCTCAATATTCAAGTAAAATATCAATTGCTACTCATATCTTACTTCGCTAATGTCCTGGTTTTCATTTCTTTAAAAAGTTTTATTGTTTAGAACCTGGTATAATTGTATTGTACAGTAGTTTATTTCAGCAGCAAAATGAAACATTCTCCAACACTGCCATTAACAGGGTGACAATTTTATTGTCATGTTTATTAAATTAATGGGGCTATCTTAGACATAACATAGTCACATCATACAAACATTGAAACGAATTACACAATAACAATTAACATGTACTCAGCATAAGTAATCTTAAAAACTATATAATAAATATTTTTTTCACAATCTGTTTTGAGTAAAATTGAATTTGACAAAGTTACCAAGTTATCCAAAACTTGAATTCCTTTCAGACTGTTCAACCTTTACTAGTTTAGGGAATTATTTATTAACTCTTGTGCAATGTAAGGTGACATGAAAGAAAAACAAATCAAGATCCAATTGTCATGAGCTCAAGCATTTTATTGCAAGTCAGTTATAATGCAAAGCAAATTAATTAGAACAAACGACAACAATAAAACGTTCACAACTAATACAACAAAGTTAAAAAAAAATTATGTATCTTGCACAATTTACTTTAACCGTAATTATTTTCAAAATCACCCAATGTTCTTGCAAGAAAGCTCATGTTGATTTTTTACTAGGTAAACTTTTCTCTTCAGCCTTTTATTCATGGTAGCAATCGTTTCCGAACTTTTCTCTTCAGCCTTTTATTCATGGTAGCAATCGTTTCGATCTGTCAAAGGTAATCCATGCCTCCATTTTTATAGTGTGAGGTAGACCTCGACTGTAGACTAGACTGGACTTCTATTCTAAACTCTGTAGCAATAAAATAATTTGGTGGACTGTATGTAGGCCTAGCAAAGGCTTCTGGGTAAACTGTGGTTGGTGAGAAGTCTGCACCAACTGTGGTTGGTGAGAAAGGACCCGTGTCACTTTGCACCAACTGTTGTTGGTGAGAAAGGACCCGTGTCACTTTGCACCAACTGTGGTTGGTGAGAAGTGACACGCGTCTTTCAATTGGAGTTGAGACAGTGACACCGCTTATTAGACATGAATATCCCTACATGTTAACCTAACAAATGGATTGACAACTCAATAATACTAATAATAATACATAGTTTTTCTAGCGCGCATAACCACTACACAAAGGTGGTGCTCTATGCGCTCACGTTCATTTCTAAAGATGTATGTAGATTTTATCTATTTATAAATCTAACGGGAGTAGGCCACCTGTAATCTATCTACAGATATTACGATCTAGATCTAGAAATTTCTAGAAATTCGTGGGATATAGATGATTTGTAGATCTTATTATCATAAGATTCCATCCTAATTGCCAAAGATTTTGTTCTTACTTCTACAAGAGCTATTAATTATAGATTATTATGATAATTGACAGTGACAACTGCAATTAGTTTTTATAAGTGTTGGCCAAGATTTTGGCAATGAAATTGCTATCAGCTATGTCTAGATTTCTATTTATATCATGGAAAATTTCAAGTGACTTCTAGGGTTCCCAAATTGCTCAGCAGTTAATGCTCTCAGCCTAGATTGGGTGTAAAATATTGTGAATGATGTACTGTGTGTACATTGTTTTTGTCGATACAGAGCATATAAATAAAAATTACTGCAAAACTTAAGTTCTGGTTTGGCTTTATCCCCAACTATTCATTGTTTTTCAGATGCACCAACACGGTAAGATAGTGGTCATCAAAAGAAATGGCTCTGATGGAGCACATTTCCCTCTCACAGCTGCCTGCTGTTTGTTTGGGAGGTAGGTTGGTTTCTACACTTCAAAATCTAGGCTTTTTTTCTTCTTTCCAAATATACAGTGATAGCTAGTAAAAACTGTTCACTATGCAGTGTGTATGATATTAGCTTTTCTTAAATTTTGAAATTTATTGAAGGCTACGTTTTTAAGATTTTAATTTGAGTGTTATTGTTTGTTAACCTACTTTTCAATTGTGATTCCCATTTGTTTGTAAATGCAAGACAAATGTAAGAAAACTCAACCTTGTGTCAAAAGGTTGCGAACAATTGCCATTTAACTTAGTACTCAGGTAGGTGATCATTAAAAATCATTTTTTTTTTTTTTTCAAATCTTACTTATTTGGACCCACCTTTTACTAATTTAATAATCATAATGTTCCAAATGGTTTGCACATTCTTATACTGTTTTTAAAGTTTGACATTTCTAACTGATGGTATTCAATTCTAGAACTTAATGTTTTCTCCTTCAACAGGGGTTTGGACTCTGACATCAGAATACA
The DNA here is from genome assembly GCA_003991915.1 of Elysia chlorotica. Classification (NCBI taxonomy): domain Eukaryota; kingdom Metazoa; phylum Mollusca; class Gastropoda; family Plakobranchidae; genus Elysia; species Elysia chlorotica. Next base: position 130,587 of record RQTK01001053.1, on the reverse strand, counting down.
GTTGCCCAATGTTGATAATGAACAGTGCCAGATTGAAGTGGACAGCAAAGGCCAAGTAAGGCGATGGAATAAAAAAGTTTTGTCAAATTTAGTATTGTTTATTGCATAAAGTTATGAGGCTGAAGTTTTGCTTAAAATGTAAGTGTACAAACTCATAATTGCTACATAAATGGTTTAAAAACTTAAACTGAAACTGAAAGAAGTGGCAGATTCTTGCCTTAGCAGAAGTTTTCACTCTTCTATTTGGTGTGTGTGTGCATTAGTAATGACTTTTTTTTACTGAAAATAAATTGAAATCAAATGTTTCAATAGGAATCCTCTTAAATTGCTTTTTTGAAAGACATACACAATCTTGACTAAATAAGTTGCAAGATCTTTCAACTTGAACAATAAAGCAAAAGTAAAATGAAAAGTTTTCTTCAGTGCATAGATAAAAAAAAAAGTCATGTTTTTTTTTTTTGTGTTATCTTATCCCTTGTTAGTCAGTGAGCTGAAGGGAACCAAACAATAAAGTTTTATATCCTTTATGTATTGCATTATGTAACTGATCAGAATTTCTTAGTTTCACATTTTTTTTTCTTTTCAGATTTTTATGAGGAATATTGGACAGTCTACTGCAACTCTTTTAAATGATAAACTTTTGCCCAATTCCCTTGTGGTTTTGTCGCATGGTGATATAATTACTATTGTGGATCGGAAATTTCGATTCGAACTCTCACCTACCTCACAGTTCTATCCTGGCAAGTCGCCCTCTAAAAATTCTAAATCTCCTGGAAGTTCCAAATCACCTGGAGTAAGTGTAGCCTTTTCAATAAAAAAAAATTTTTTTTTTACAATTAAAAGGGATCAGTTTCCAACAACAAAAAAAATTGAAAAATCTGATCAGCGCTACCGTTGGTTTAAATACCTTAAAATAATGATCCAATTGGCATTTATTTACTATTTAAAAATGAAGGGTGATGATAAGAAAAAAATTAACTCTTATTCGTTTATATAAAAAACAAAAACCGCAGCCACATGACTATAAACAGAACTTGCAAATATTTCAATTTGTGTTAAGAGATGATATAAAAATCTCGTCACTGTGCCTTTTAAGATCTCAAAAAGGCGGAAACTTGCCCTCTGTATTGCAATCCCCACAGCACTATTATCTATAACAATTGAAGTAATCTTTAAAAGTGCTATGTAAATATCTTCTATTAGAATCATCTATATTGCATTTATTTTTTTAAGGATTTTGGTAACTACAATCTGCACTCTTGTGTCATTTTGAAATTTTTTTTCTATTCTGCAGGGTAAAGTTTCTGCAAGTGGAACAAAGAGTCCAAAGGCTGGGAAGGAAACCACTCCGATTAAAATCCTGAGTCCTCGCACTGATAATGTTCCTTCAAGTTCAAAATCACCCAAAAAGCTGAGTGAAACTCCAATGGGTGGGATTAACAAAAACAACAGTGCAACCCCAACTGCTCATCAATCACCCAAGAAATCTGGTGTTGGAGCACCAGATTTTTTGTTTGGGCTGTCTCCTACATCATTTTACAATGCATCCTTCACCCCACGTGCATTGAAAAAGCTAGGTGATGAGCAGGCTGCTAAAGGGTTGCTCAATGCTTCAAACAAAAAGCAGTCACCTGGACAGGTATGTTTGTAATTTGTTTATTATGTGTGATGCAAGGTTTTATAACTTGCTTAAGTTATAATTATCAAAATTATACAATTTAAATATATAGTGATGAAGCAAGTTGTGATATTCGTACTATTAAAAATTTGTTTTTTTTTAAGTTCAATTAAGGTTATTTGATAAAGATTGATTAGTTTCTTTTAGATAGTATACATATTATGTACTGAAGTAGTTTAAAATATTCTTGAAAATAACAAAGAAAAAAAAAGACATACAAAATGCAATCTCCTTTTCTCTTCTGTAATCTGTTGTGAAGATGGTTGCTTATTTAATACTATAATCTCTGCGTTTTTAGTTATTGGGGTTTTTTGAAATGTTAGTTTGCCTTTTTTTTTTTTTAATAATAACAGGTAACATTGTTTTATGCTTTGGGCATTTTTGTTTCTTTTAGAAACATGTTTGTACGTCAGATGTTGACTTCTTTATGGCCACACTATAATCTTCAGTGTATCAAAGTTGCTTTTCTTTTTTTCAGTCATATTTTAATCAAAAGTACAACTTTTTGCAGAGGCCAAGCAGTAGTCCTTTTCCAAAAGGCCATGGGGATTTAAGGAAAAGCATTTCTGATCTAAGACGACGATCCACAGTTCTGTTTGAAGAAAATCTGTCACAAAGTCCGAACGAGACAAGTAAGAAAGCAAACTTTTTAATTGTAATTTGTTTATTATGTGTGATATTTCTATTTTTTTTTTTTTAATTATATTTTATATATTATTTCTTTTATCATCCATTTTTAAAGTAAGTGGGCATGTCAGATTAAATCCAATAATTTTTTATTTATGTTTTAGCTGAAAAAATGATGTACAACCATTTAAAATGAGAATTTCAATAAGAATTAAATAACCTTTCTTTTTTTTTTAGGAGAGTATGACTGCATGTGACATTTCTGTGCAATTTATAATCGCATGTTATGCATTAATAGTTATGTATTGCTTGAAAGCATATGCCTAAAATGTAACCATGCAGATTGTTGGTGAAGTATATTTATTCAATATTGTTTTTAGAATTATGTGTTTTAACAACTTGGTACAGATATTTTCAACCATTTTATTGCAATTAAATTTAAGTTTAACTTAAATTTTTGTTGCCTGCATCAGAAATAGAACATTCAACAAATGATTTAGCTTTATTATAATTTTAAACAAGCTTTCATTGTATTGAGAACATTTGGCGAAAATCACAACAAACCTTGATCATCATAGACATAATGTGCTGATTCGAACATTTGCACATCTCGCGAGTCTGTAGAGTGAATGGGAAAGTATTTGTCAAAACCAGGATTTGACGATGAGACATAATGTGAGCTGAACATATATGTTTTAGAGAGCTTTCATTGGTCCAAAACAGTTGGCGTCCATCTTTAATGGAGTAGAAAAAAATATCCGGTTAGCATAACAAGTGACCTCGATGTTTGCCCTCGAAGATGTATATCAGCTTTAAACCCACCTAGGGTTTTTTGTTCAGACACATCCGTAACAAAATCTACCATTTCAAAGCACGACAAGACAGTAACGGCACAAGCAATGATCATGAAATTTGTACTGAACATGTTTTAATGTATACATAAGTCTACATTGCCAACCTATGTAGGTCGGTCGAAGTCTGACCGTTTTATGACCTGTGGAATTGGTCATATGGCTGTATTTAAGACCTGTCTGAACTTAAGAATGTAGACTGATGTTGAAATATGTCTCATTGGTTTGTGATGTCTTGCCTCTTGATACTTAGTCAGTTTGTGGTAATTTGGATTCCATAGTTGAGCTGCAAAGCAAAGGATACAATACTATTTCTTTGACTTTGTTTCTGCTGCTTTAGAAATTATCAAATGTATCCATTTGTTATTTGAAATCTAAATCAATGCATCAGTATGTAATCCTGTTCAGTTCTAAAAAGTATCCTGATATTCCTTTTCAGACACTAAAGAGGCCACTCCTCAGGAAAGCAGAAAGAGAAAATCACCAGAATTCCATCTTCCCAGTGCAAAAAGGAAAAGAGTTTCTTTTGGCCCAAAACTTAGTCCAGAGCATTTTGATAAGCAGCTTCCACCCAAGACACCTGTAAAAAAGGGTGCTACCCCTACAACAAAATCTAACAGAAAGTCTTTGTTAAAGAAAAAATCTCCGAAAATTACATCTCCTAAAGTTGTAACGCCGAAGCAAGTTACTCCTTTGAAATCTGCCTCACTAGAGGGAACCCCAAGAGTAGCCTCACCCAAGGGAACCCCAAGAGCTGGATCACCTAAGGGAACCCCAAGAGCTGTTTCACCAAAAGGAACCCCAAAACAGGCTACACCAAGAGCTGTCTCACCAAAAGGAACCCCAAAACAGGCTACACCAAGAGCTGCATCACCTAAGGGAACCCCAAGAGCTGTTTCACCTAAGGGAACCCCAAAACAGGCCACACCAAGAGCTGCATCACCTAAGGGAACCCCAAGAGCAGTCTCACCAAAAGGAACCCCAAAACAGGCCACACCAAGAGCTGCATCGCCTAAGGGAACCCCAAAACAGGCCACACCAAGAGCAGCCTCACCAAAAGGAACCCCAAAACAGGCCACGCCAAGAGCAACTTTACCACAGGGATCTTCCAAACAAGCCACCCCTAGAGTCGTTTCACCAAAGGGAACCCCAAAACAGACCACACCCAATTCTACACGGAAGGCTCTCTCAGGAAAGAAAGCTACTCCTAAACATGCTAGTCCACGGACTGCTTCCCCAAAGCGCACACCCAAAGCTGACCTTATTGAAACACCTAAAAGCTCCAAGAAAAAGCTAGGTTCCCCTGTCATCGTAGGAGGTATGAATGACTCTTTGCTTTTTTCACAAGATTTGTTCTCTCAGGCAAATGCTTTGACTCCTAAACCATCTGCAGGCAAGGAAACAAAAGAGGTTAAAACTGTTAGCCCACTGGGTCTGAAGCGTTTAATGAAAACCCCTAAAGAAAAGCAAGTGAGGATATCTGCTGTCAGTCCTGTAGGTCTTACAAGGTTGGTGAAAACTCCTAAAATAAAGAAAGTGAGGCAAGCATCTGTAAGCCCAACAGGCATTAAAAGATTGGTTCAGACTCCCAAAGATAAACGCAGCAGAGCAGCCTCTGTCAGTCCAGCTGGTCTTAAAAGGTTAGTCCAGACCCCGAAGGAAAAGATGGCTAGAAGTAAATCTGTCAGCCCTTCAGGAATAGAGAGGTTGGTTAAATCTCCCAAAGTAAAGAGAGCAGGCCGACCATCTGTAAGCCCCACTGGTCTTAAAAGACTGATGAAGACGCCCAAAGGCAAGCAGGCTGTGCAAACATCTTTGACAGGTCTAAAAGAAATGATGAAAACTCCAAAAGCTTATATGGCAAATGACCTTAACCTTTCAGGTGTCACAGATATGCTTCAGACCCCAGCAACTTCTGTTGAAGGTAGCTCTGGGGCTTTTTCTAAGATAAAACCAAGCTCCACCCCCAAGCATCACAAAGTAGCAAAGATGATAGATACACCTAGACCTCAGATCAAGGCAAATTGGAAGTTGGTCTCCAATAGTCCGAAAGAAGTATTTTTATCACCAAAAGCAAAAACTCCTAAGTCTACTGGTAAAAAGAATAGATCAGGCAAAAAAGCAACACCCAAGTCTCCTCTGAAATTAGCCACAATGAGCCCTGGATCAAAGAAAAAAATGCTATCCAAGTTCAAGAGCCCCTCTGAGAAAATTATAGCTCCACCTCAGGACATTAACAAAGTGGTTGCACTGAGAGCAATCCACGGCCATGGTGTTACACCTATGCTTTCGCAACTAAATAGGAAAAGTTCATCTGCTAAAAAGCCAATGATAAAGTCTTGGTCTGATATTGTCAAAGGTGGAAAGCCTGCTCCCAAGCTTGTAGCTCCTGCTCATAGACCAGTCATCATCAAGAAAGCTGCTCCCTCAGCTTTTCCAATGAAGGTAAGCCTCCTATTGGAGTTAATGAGGGTCTTGAAAAAGGTACATTTATGTCTTATTTGTAGTGACACACTCAGATTTAGCAGTAACTTCGGCTCTTAATGATGACTTTGTAAACTATTGTCAAATTGTAGCTTTGTTGATTAAATCTACGAATTACTCATTAGTGCTTTTGAAACTAGAATAGAATGCACCTTGCATGCATTAATATTGTGGAAAAATAACATACACCTAAGTAAATAGTAATGGTTTACCAGCACATTTTTTTTTCTTCATAATTCTATTTTTTTAATTGATACTGTAGGCCTGTACAAAATTTGTTGGTTTTGCAGCTTTTTGATGTTTAGCTTTGAAATTGTCTAGAAATAGAAATGGAGACATATTAATTAACAAGTGTCTTTTTTGCACTTTCTCCTTGTGAAATACCTATTTTTATAGTTGATTTTTGGGTCATTTTCAGATAGGCACAACTTTGATCTTGCAGTGCTTCACCCTAATTTATATTTCATGTCGGGCTTTTGATTCATTTTTTAACTTTTAGAAAATCATGTTTAATGTAGAATTATTTTCCTTTAGCTTTAGCCAGATGGCAGATGTCAACATAGCGCCCATATTTATGTTTTTCTATTTGTTTCCATAGCGGGCTGGGAAAACCCCCAAAACACCAAGAGCTCTGGCTAGGGCCTTGGCTCCCTCAACTGGGCATGCTGCATCTCCAGCCACCATCCTTGTTGGTAAGAAAGCTCTAGGCCGTGGAAGACCGAAAACACCTGCTCCCTTACCCAAGAAAGGAAGAAAGAAGTCTATGGTAAGAGAACTTTCAGTAATGTCAATTTTCTGTTCATAAAACAAATGATTGGCAGGTTAGAATTCAGTAAAACTAAGTCTATATACCCATAAAGTGTAGCGAGCCAGCGGACTGCCTCCTGTGAAAAAACTACCGGTTCCGCTCGCTGTTACCTCACTGGCTTAGCATCTCCCTACTGAGTACTGCGGGGGGCCAACAAACTGGTAGTGGGCCTTCATCCTTCATGCAAGAAACTCTTGAATGGGTATACATGCTCTTAAAGGGTTAATCAATGAATAGTTTGGAGGATTCTTAGCCTCTCTGTGACATTATGACGGTTATAGCATTGATGGCAGCCTGGATCTCTAAGAAAGGAGAGGGTTGATGAAGGAGCAAGATACACCCTGTAGAGATCTTGGGTAACCTGGCGGTGTTAATATGGTTCTGAAAGCCATGCTTTGGCTGATTCACATAAAAAGGTCAAACGCTGCCCCACAGAGACACACACACTGACGTGAAACAGGCGCTGGCCCCATTGCATGTTGAACTCAGGCTTGTTCTATTTGTGTAACTGTGGGCTTGTAATTGTAATTAGCTCACTTATACACTGTACAGTTTTATTGGATAGTAGGCCGACATGTATCTGACGGTGCTTCTCTTGATAATCTTTGATCATTACCGCCTCATGTGGCCTGCGTTCTCAAGCAGATGGTGCGATACTCTGCACATGGCCATTGATATGGTCTGATATTATTTTTTCTGAGAAGTTAGTGGGATGTAGATCTAATTTAATTTAAATATTATTAGCGTTGGCTCAGTCTCCAGTGCTCGGGACTGAGGAGCAGTAGTTCCAAGGTTCAAATCTTTGGTGTCAGCGCTTTTTTTCACCCACTCCCTTTATTTGCCCATCAGGGGGTTCAATTGGAAGAACAGGGGGAGGAGAGGCTGGTCGGAGGAGCAGGAGCAGAGACATAAATAGCTAATAGCCAAATAAAGATTTTGAGAGAGGAGGAGAGTGCGGTAGAGAGACAAAGTGTAACCATTGGCTTCAATGAAACATATGGGTCAGAAATAAACAACACAGATAGAACATAAAACATATTGAGGAGTACATATTATAGGTTGAACTCTTAAAATTGGCACTATTAAAAAGAATAACGCAGATTTTTCACAGCCTGTGTGTTTTTCACCCCGGGGTGGTGGTGAAAATTAAAAGGGTTATATCATGTGGTTCAATATGCCATGCTGATTTTATGGAAAAAAAATAATGATGGTGCAGATGGTAACACTGAACTAATAGTTCAGCTGTTGCTAGTATTGCATAGTGATTTTGAAGTTAAAATTCAAAGAGAGCTGCTATGCTTGCGTTAGCCTTTCATTGTGTCAAAGCCCTTTGTAATACAAACTTTTGTCAGCAATTTAGCTTGTAGTCACACAAACATGTCTAATGATTTTGATAAATTTAAAAATGACAAAAAGTTTGTCTGTTGTCAAAATTCGTGTAATCTTTTCTTTTCTCTTTTGTCCAGTCAAAATTTTTACAGACTTCGCCTGACAACACAAGTTTCACTGGTGTATCAGAGATGCTTCAAACACCAAAGTCTGGTGCAAATGATAGTGCTCTTTATGCTGACATCCCTGACACGCCTAATGGACCAAATGAGATGTTTGTCTCCCCTATGTCTACAAAAAAGATCCAAAGGAAGAGCATGAACCTCGTGGGTGTGCGTAATTTGTTCAAGGGTAGAAAGTCTCAACCAGAGGCACATCTGACTGGCATCAAGGACCTTTTAGCTGAGCCAAAAGAGCCCAGAGGAGTATCAAGTCCCTCGGGTCTTGCCCGTCTTTTTGAAACTCCTGAGGTAAATGTTAAGGTTGTTTTGTTTTGTTTTTATTCTAAGTCTAAATTCTTGCTGGAGAAATTAATCTTAGTATTGGTGAATAAAAAGGAGAGTTTGTCCTGTACGGATTGACAGTGTTAATAAACCAAAAGTTACAGTCTTTCCTTACAGCACTTAACGTAGGAGTTAATAATTTTTTTTAGATTGTTCTAGTACATAATTTTGTTGGAGTTAGGAGCACACACACCAACTTGTTTTAGAGTAGTTTATATTGCTTTTGTTTCTCTTCTTGTTTTTACTAATTTTTTCAATATTGGGTTGCGGAATTTAATTATTATTATCCATAACAGCAAAACCTTCGTAACTAATTATTAAGTACAAATTACATAAAAAGATCAATCGATACTTTGGGTGGACACTTCATCCTGTAATGATAAATTTTGATCAATGCAAAACATTATCACAATGTTTTTGTGTGGATTGTTTTTATTATAAAATAAATTATAGTAAGTACAGTGGATGTAGATTTGAAGGCTCAAGTTACCAATACCATGTATTTATGTACCATTGGCATGTCTCTACTTGCTCTTTATAATTACTGCTCAGTTGGTAAACTACTAAATTAAAGTTTCCCAGTTTTGAAGCGTGTTTCAATCTTTTAATTTTCCATTCAGACTTCTATATTGTTTATGTAGTTATCTCACATTTAATTTATAAAATAGATTGATTCCATTAGATAATGTAAGAGACTTCTAAACCTCAAATAAAATATAGTACAGCTTTATTGATAAGACTAACATTGTATGGATCATTTGATCAGCTATTTGAATCTCAGATAGTGTACATATTTCTGAGTAAAAACAAACAACAAAAAAAACTTGTATGACAGGAATGTATATCATATACTTGAAATTATTCTCTTTTGCAGGCTAAAGGAGCAAGTTCACCAAGAAAGGAAACATCCGCTAAGTAAGTTTCTTATTAGCTTAAAGTGTGCTTTTTTATTTTATTTATAAAATTAAAAGCATTCTTAAACTTTCTTTGGGTTTGATGCTTAAAAAGCATGCAATTTCAAATATTTGATAGTTGGATTTTCATACTGTCCACAGGAAAGCAATTACTGCCCTCCTAGCTCAAAGTCCTACACCCAGAGAGTCTACAGATTCTACAGAGGTCACCTCACCTAAAACAGGTATAAATTGTACAAATTGTTAACATGACAAAATCTTTTTGAAGTCAAATCAAGCTTCTACCTGCCTGTCTTCTTCATGAAAAATAGACTTAAAATTGCCCCTCAAACATTAAAATGGAAAATAATTGCTTTGCCTTTCAGGCAATAACATAATTTTTTTAAGAAAGTAAATATTTTGTTTGTATGTCTTTTTTTTTTTTTTGCGATTTATGATGTGGGCATACTTTCATGTCCAATCACAATAAAGAAATGATTGTCTACCACATATACAGATATCTTCAAACAGGAACAAGAAACTAAATCTAGATAATACTGGCAAAAGATTTGAAACAAAAAAAAAATTCTATTTTTTAACTTTTTTTTTTTGGCCACCCAGGTTGATTTTATAGGTTACCCTGTTAAAGTCCTACTTGAATTTGTGTAGCAATTGGCATCACTGCTGTCCTCAAGATTATTCATATCTGAGAGCAAATTTTGTTTCATTAGAATATGTCATATATCAATAAGAACCTGTTACGCAAAGGTACCATGCACTGAGGAAAAAAAAGACCTTTTATGACACAAATACCTGGTTGATTTTATGTGAATTGTTAATCTAACTTTGCATGCCAGCTCGGTACAACTAAGAATTGCCCTTGCAGAAGTCAGGGGTGACTGACTTGAGGATGGCAGGACTCTTTATTTGTTGTTGTATAAACAAGGCTTCATGCTTTATTCCAGTTCTTTTTATTTTGCTGTTATTTTTTTTAGTTGTTCTTTGAAGTACCTCTTTTAGATAACATTGACTTTGCATAACTTAGGTGTAGCGTAATAGATAAATGGTGTTATGTCCCGGCAGTTTTTTGCGGCCGCAAAATTTGTCCTCAGCTGGAGAGAAAAAATCCGCAAATGTCTTATTTTTTTTCTCTCGTCTTTATTTCCTTGTTTATTTTTTATTTTCTTTCTCTCTCTCTACTTTGCTCAGCTTTCTCATCTCCATCTCTCCTTCACTCTCACGCACTCATTTTTTTTTTCATCTTCTTCCCCCCATATCTCTTAGTCTTCTAATCTCTCACACCCTCTCTCCTGCACATCTCCTTTTTTTCTCTCCTTCTTCCTGTCTCTGTATTGCAGAACTTTCAGTTCGGCCTTTAAGGGTTTTAAGCGCATTTAACCTTTCGATCAAGAGACACAAGAGGAATGTTGTTCCTTATAACAAAAGATTTGAACTGAAACATAACAGAATAGAAGATAGAATAATCATTAATGGGCTCATTGCTGAAAAATTTAGTGATTCATTTGATCGTACTCAACTGTGATGTGCTACTACGATGTACTTAGTGCGCATTGTATAGTACTCGTAATTTACTATGCCTATTGCTACTTCTTTTCAAAACTTCTAAACTCACCTACTTAGTACTATCTTTACAACTTTCAGCTAGAGGTAAAAGACCAATGGCCACAGAACCAGAATCTTCATCACCACAGAAGAAAGCAAAAATACAAAGTCCTGTGGCTGTCCAGGGAAGTGCATCAAAAAGTAAAGTTTCCCCTCTGCCTGTTAAAACAAGAACCAGAAAGGGGAAAACTCCAGCTAAAAGCGCAGCCCTTGCTCAGGTGGAAAGTTTTTCACCTAAACAATTGCCATCTAAAACTTCGACTCGTGGGAGTAGGAGACAAGCGGCCCCCTCGCCTAAACTGCCACCAACCAAAACTGCAGTTCGTGGAGGGAGGAGAGCTGTCGTTTCTCCTAAGCAGTCTCCTAAGCAAATCAACAAGAATGTTTTGTCACCAACTGTAACAGACAATTCTCTTGCTCCTAAATCACCACCAGCTAAACGTGGAAGAAGAGGACAGAAGCTGCTTTCACCCAAGCCATCTCCAGCTAAAGCTACAGCCCGTGGAAAAAGGGCAAAGGTTGCACCTTCTTCAAATATAATACCAGTACAAGAAATGAAAGAACAGGGTTTGCAGGAACCATCACAGCCCGATTCTGCGACTCATGGCGGAAAAGGACAATCTATTACCTCTCCTAAGCCATCACCAGTTAAAACCCAAACTCGTGGAAGGAGGGGAAAGACTATACCATCTCCTAAGATATCCCCAGTAAAAGCTAAGGGCCGTGTCAGAAAGACACGCGCTGTACCTCCACCTATGCCAACACCAGCTAAAGAGGTTGTTTTCAATGAAAAGGAAACTGTTGTGGGATCTATACCCACAGAGGTTGCTCTGCCTCTGAAGCCATCACCAGCTAAAGCCCCAACTCGTGGAAGAAGAGTACAAGCTGCACCCTCTCCTAAGCCATCTCCTGCTAAAGCCCCAACTCGTGGAAGAAAAGCTGCACCCTCTCCTAAGCCATCTCCTGCTAAAGCCCCAACTCGTGGAAGAAAAGCTGCACCCTCTCCTAAGCCATCTCCTGCTAAAGCCCCAACTCGTGGAAGAAGAGGACAAGCTGCACCCTCTCCTAAGCCATCTCCTGCTAAAGCCCCAACTCGTGGAAGAAGAGGACAAGCTGCACCCTCTCCTAAGCCATCTCCTGCTAAAGCCCCAACTCGTGGAAGAAGAGGACAAGCTGCACCCTCTCCTAAGCCATCTCCTGCTAAAGCCCCAACTCGTGGAAGAAAAGCGGCACCCTCTCCTAAGCCATCTCCTGCTCCAGTTATATCTAAAGGTAATGTTGGTCGCAAAATAGGAAGTACCGAAAGTATTTTTTTAGATCATACCTTTGTTTAAAGTTCTACTATCTTGGTGGTTTCTTACAGAAATTCTTAGAAAAAAATTGTGAGGATCTTTACAAACTATTTTATTTCCCTAGTCTCAGGTGTATAATATCAATAGCAGATACAAGTTTTACATTTTATGCTCTAAAAAAACACATTGTCCAATTGTTAGAGGAAGTCAAAATTAAGTTACGAAATAGATCCTCTTATTCTTAGTGATTTATATTTGCCAAGTGTGGGTTTTTTGTAGATAATGATATTTAGTTTTTTATACTTGAAAAATAAAAGGATTTTTTTTTTGGTTTGCTCCATTTTATGAAGTTTTGAGTTTTAATGTCTTCATTGCACCAGATAATAACTTTTACAAAGCATCTCATTTCACAATTTCTTGTAGTCTGATACAAAATCGATGCATCTAATCTAAAGTTTGTGTCATAAAATTTGTCAATTATGTTGCATGTATCTAAAATTCAAGTGGATATTTAGTCACTATATATAACTTCAACAACTAGTCTTTCTGTTAGAAATTCTTTTTTTTTTTTTTCCTTTCTTTCATTTAGCTGTATCTTTTTTACAATACCATTCTGATTTCTCTTTTTTATTTATTTTAAACTAGGTGCCACAAAGCGTAAGGCTGAGCCTGCTGTGAAGACATCCCCAAAGAAAGCAAAGGTTGCCCCAGAGGCCCCAACTAAGACCAGGACCTCCAGGGTGGCCAAGAAAGTAGCCTCCCCTGCGGTATCAAAGAAAGCTGCGAAGAAAGTTGCCTCCCCTGCAGCTTCAAAGAAAACTGCCAAGCCAGGGAAAAGTAAAATTGTCTCTTCGCCAAAATCTGCCAAACCTTCACCTGTGGCTACAAGGCGTGTAACAAGAAGAAAGTAGAAACATGCTTTTGTTTTTGTTAACCTCTATTATTAATTTGATACATGGCAACTATTTTTTATGTCTGATTTTTAATCTTTTCCTTGAATGAATCAAATAATAAATTATTCACTTTTCATGTTGCAGTTCATTCTATGTCTTATGACCTATATTTGAAATATTCCTGTCATAGTACAAGCAGATTCTGCAGTTAAAATGTTACATACCTTTTGCCCTCTCTTGATATGTTATTTTGTGGAAAAAATTATCTGTTTAGAATTTTAATTTATATGGTTTTGAAGCAGGTGCCACACTATTTTTTGTGGCAGGTAATTTTTATAGGTTGGATTATTTGCTCTTTGCTTACAGAAATATGTTTGGATTGATTGTTTTATTAGCCATTATGTTGCACAATTTTTAATATGGCCAAGCAACTCTAGGTTATTTATGATCCCACCACCGGTCTCAAACACAGCTTTTTTTTCTTTCTTTTTTTTAAATATGAATTGAGACCAATGCTTTATACCTGTAGCAGAATCCTCTTCAATTAACTTGGTTTGATTTTCAGAGATTGGATGGTAGATCTCTTTTACATTGATTGTTGGAAGTGGCTAAAGATCAGAATAATAAATGGGCGTGATTGCTAACACTGCAAAGCACTGCACTTGATAGATCTCCCCTCGCTGATATTTTAAATAAGAACAAATGTGCCAGTAAGGTTTTTAGATTTTAAGATATTGACTGAAGTTGTTTGTACTTTTCACTTTTAAAACATTTATTTTTATTGCTGCAAATTGTACATTTTTAGAAGACATGCTATTGAAGATCATTTTAAAATCAACTGGTGCTTTAACTGTTCGGCTGATTTAGTTAGGTTAGTATCCCAAGTTCCTGCTGAATATGAATAATGTTTTTATCGGTCCATGTCCTTTTCACCTGCCATTTTATTAACCATTAAGATTCTCTACAGCTAGGAGTAGGATTGTCTGGACGTGTGTGCACATGAGATAGATTTAAAGCCAACATTCACGACATCATATAAAATATAACCTTGCTGTACACTTTTACCTTCTTAGCTATTTGTATTGAATTTGCAGAAGCAATATCAGGTTAAAATATTTTCCAAAGACTAGCCCCATCATTTGCTTCCTATAATATTAGTTAATTTCAGATTTACTGAAGAAAGTTGATAAATTTATATGTAATTTGCAGGCAAATACATTTCATTGTAAATTGAATTAATGCCATTTCATGCATTTTATATATTTTTTTACTTTTATAAATCAAATTGGTCTGTTCTGGTTAAGTGTCAAGCATACTTAATAGAAAAAAGAAATGCAACAGAGTTTGTGCTAGTCTTTCTAGCAGTTTTCTTTTCACCGATAGATTGCAACCCAGAATACAGTGTTAGTACTGCCAAAACAAGCAGGGGATTCATAAAGTTGTGTGGGCATTTTTTTTATATAAAGTTAAATAAAACTTTAAAATATGGCATCTTCCCTATTTCATTCAGATCTAAAAGCTTTGCAGTCCAAAGTTTTTGTTGAAGCTGTCACTGATTTGAAGGAAGCATAATTTAATAGATTTGATGAGAATTTTTGCTATCAAATTATTTTTTGTGTGTGAAATTATATATAAAATATTGCATGCACCATTTTGTCAATTGTTGACATTTTTATGGAGTTGTATAATAATAATGTCACTATTTGTTGCCTTGAATGACATGGCAGCTACTAATACATGCACAATTTTTTCCTTTTGGATTGAAGGGAAACAGCACCCTAGACAAGTATTCTCATAGCATTTTAAAGTTTCTTCTTGTGAGTGCTTTGGGCAGTGTCTGGCACCATCTTTAGGGATGATTTATGTCTCGTCAGCATTTGCTCACAATGTAACAAAGGTTTCATTTTATATAGTTTTGAGGATTACTTACATTTTCTCATGGTTGCTGTTTTGTTGTTGTTTTTAAGTATCAGACTGCTACCATTACATTTAAAATTTACAATCATGAAAAAGCACCATTATATTGTCATGTATTTAAATGTCATGTATATATATATGTGGCAAGCAATGGGTAGCAGTTAGCCATGAGTAATGTCTAGCCATGAGTAATGATACACTCTTCACAGATCTTTTAAAAATGTAGGCGGTGTCTCACTGTTCCAGAGGTTGGCAGCAATTGAGGGGGTCGCAGATATTTTATATTATTATGGTATACTTTCAAATTATTTTTTGTGTGTGAAATTATATATAAAATATTGCATGCACCATTTTGTCAATTGTTGACATTTTTATGGAGTTGTATAATAATAATGTCACTATTTGTTGCCTTGAATGACATGGCAGCTACTAATACATGCACAATTTTTTCCTTTTGGATTGAAGGGAAACAGCACCCTAGACAAGTATTCTCATAGCATTTTAAAGTTTCTTCTTGTGAGTGCTTTGGGCAGTGTCTGGCACCAACTTTAGGGATGATTTATGTCTCGTCAGCATTTGCTCACAATGTAACAAAGGTTTCATTTTATATAGTTTTGAGGATTACTTACATTTTCTCATGGTTGCTGTTTTGTTGTTGTTTTTAAGTATCAGACTGCTACCATTACATTTAAAATTTACAATCATGAAAAAGCACCATTATATTGTCATGTTTTTAAGTATCAGACTGCTACCATTACATTTAAAATTTACAATCATGAAAAAGCACCATTATATTGTCATGTATTTAAATGTCATGTATATATATATGTGGCAAGCAATGGGTAGCAGTTAACACTGCATTGTCTAGCCATGAGTAATGATACACTCTTCACAGATCTTTTAAAAATGTAGGCGGTGTCTCACTGTTCCAGAGGTTGGCAGCAATTGAGGGGGTCGCAGATATTTTATATTATTATGGTATACTTGACTCATCTTTTATATGACAAGCACTGAAACATTTGTTGTGGGGTTCATTAAGAGGTGAATCATTCTAAAATCAAAAGTAATTACTTCTTCAGAAATCTTACTATGAATAATTCAGCTTCATATTTTGCTTATCAAATTTCATAGACATGTACTTAAAATCATTTGTTTTAAAATAATTATGATCTTTTTGGAATTAACTTAGTGCCTTTAAAAAAAAGTCATGATGCTCTTGACATCTATTCAGTAACATACATGTACATGTATATCATGGCTTTTTTTCTTCTTCTTTTACTTCAATTTTCTACAAATAGAAAGCATTACTGTTAATTTGACATGAAATGCCTCAAGTGTCCCAAGATGGTTTTTAGTATTTGAAAAATTTTAGGTAACCCATGAGGACATTTTTGCAGCCAAGACTAATTTTCGGGAGTTTGTATTCTATATCTGAGTATAAAGAGGCAAAGAAAGTTAAATTTATTATAATTAATTTATTACATGAACACCAGTATGATCTCTTGTAGTTACCAGCATAGCATTAAGAATTGTGCTTTTCTGAAAGTGAAAATTAGATCAATTCTGTCTTTTTGATTATAATGTTGTACCAATAATTGCATTAGGACTTATAAATGAAGAATTTAAGCTTAAATTTTTATCTTTGTTAATAATTAAAGGTTTTGAAATTCAAAACATCGTGTGTTTTTTTTTCATTCTTTGTGCTTGTGACATGTACGATGTTAAGTATACTGCACTTGAAGGCTTTTAAAATTCAATTGAATATTTTGAGTTCATTGACAGATACTTTGTCCTATTTCAAGGTTTGACCGTTTCAATCAGTCTTCATCAATTTATCAATTATGAGACTGCCTCAATATAACTAGTAATAGTATAAAACACTAAAGGCTGCGATTTAACTATAGTGAACATTGCTTGGGTGATGGGCTGACGCTATTAAAGGCACTGTTTACTTAGCTGGATCTTTTTTAATTTCTCTAAGGACATCTTTTCATAAAATACTTACCACTTTCTCGGTCTCATGAAGAGGACAGTTAAATTTCATTACTAAATAAAAATTACATATCCCTTAGGTAGTGCTGTATCTTGTAGTTACTTAGTATAGTAAAATTGTGCATAATATTAATAAAGCAAAATGTGGATAAAAGGGAGCAAACTGAAAACAGCAAAAATGAAGTTGTATACTATAAGTACCATGTAAATTTTGGAGACAGCTGGTGAAAAAATGATTGACTTAATATACATTGTAGATGACAGACTAGAATGACAAATTCTTTTAATAAGTCTAATAAGAAATGTCATTTTGAGTTTCACTACAGATTCTACCCTAGCATCTTGATTGAGCAGTTTGGACACATCCTAAAAAAGATACAAAAACATAAATTAAGCAAAAAAAGAGCTGTTTTAAATTCCTTGTAACAAATTTCTACTGGGTTCAACAAAGCCAAGCATTATGATATATAACAATACTCATACTGATACAACATCCAATAGACCACACAGTACACTGGTCATCTCATGTTGGACAATACAAAATTAATTAGGCTATCTGCAATTCCTTATTTTCTCAAGTTCAATAATTTTGGTAAGAAGATCTTGTGCAGAGACAGGATACCCTAGACTTTTCCAATCACATACATGTACCCACACTGACACGATTATAAGGAATTACGGGAGTCTGAACCTTTTTATTAAAAATCTGCGAGTTGGATCATTGAGCCACCCCTCTCAATCCCACATGTAAAATTGTACAAGCAACACAGTAACATAAAGTTTGTCGGTCGCAGACCTGCTGGGTGAAAACCCTTGACTAGTAGGACTGCCGGTCAGTGCACTCACGCTCATGTTTAAACGGGTAGGAAATGCTGGCTGCTCAGAGCAGTGCTTTACTTTCTCTGTCAAAGTAGCTAGGATTGTTTCCTGATATGTAAGTTTATATACAAGAGAGTGACTTGCAGTAAAATAAATCGACTTGAAAAAAGAAATTGTTGGCTTCACAAATGTTGCCTCAATTGATTAGTGTGCTCTGTACTGAAACTGAAAGTTGGAGGTCTGCTGCTTGAACCTTCCTCTGAGCTGGTGCCCTCCGTCTCAGTACATGCAATGATGTATAGTATAATTATCATATTCTCTGATGATCCTGTCCCTAGAGACAAGAAAAAGGGCTCTAAGACATATCTGGTTCTTAAAAAAAAGAAAATGTGCCTGAAAATAGACATTGAGTGACAAGTTGTGAATTTATATTCCGTAGCTTTCCAGATGAATTTTCACGAGGATGGAAAACCGGCTGAGATTCTATTTCCACTGTGGACCAGATGAATTTTATTTTTGTGAGCTCAGCAAGTATGAGCTAAAGGGAAAAGGTGTACACATCACATAGGGGAAATGAGGGGGGGGTGGAAATTTCAATCATGAGTTCTATATAGAAGGTGTGAAGATCCCGTTTTTGGATAGAAGTGAAAAAAACTGCATATTTTAAATTTTCAAATGCCTATTTACTGTCTTACTTAGTCCATACAATGGGTTTAATAAGAATGATAGTGATGCACCCTAATTTTATGGCTAAAAAATTTTCTATGCAATTGTAAAAAAAAAATTTTCACAAAGGTTTTGGTGAATTGTTTAATTTTTAAGCATTAAATTTCATGTACAGTACACTAGTTCACTCACTAGAAGTGTTATAAAAACTGTTCACTCACTAGAAGTGTTATAAAAACTGTTCACTCACTAGAAGTGTTATAAAAACTGTTCACTCACTAGAAGTGTTATAAAAAATTACAACAGATATTTTTTTCCATGTGAAATGACTAGTAGTCAAAAACGTATAGTATAAAGGATAAGATTCTATATCTGAGTAAAAAAAATACAGTTCATTATTTCAACATTCCTAAAAAAAAAAAAACCTGTCTGACATTCACTGATTCAGTTTCAAAGGACTTCGGGTTTAGTTTTGTTTTTGGAAGTGCAAAGTAAGCATCTAAGCTACTGTGCAGGCATGTGCTAGGACTAACACTAACATCTGAACAATTTTATGTGCTGCCAAAATACCAGCACTACTGTCACAGCCTTCCAAGTGGTGAGAGATTTATGATAACCTCCCCACACACACCTCCAACCGAATGAAGTAGGCAAAATAAACAAACAAGTTTGCCTGATAGTGGGACAGAACCTGGGTTGTCTGATTTGTAACTGTGTGGTCTATTACTTAAGCCAGCTCAAGTGGGCAAAAGTAATTAGCTAGCAAGTCATTAAACATGAAAGACACAATGAACTTGGAGGAAGATTGAAGTATTATTTATAAAATACGTATTTATTTATTACCACAAGTAATTGAGCAGTTATCATATCATTTTTTACAGACACATAAATTAAGTGACACAACTGTATAAAAGATATTCCCTATAAGGCAATGATAAGAATAAAGGAAAAAAAAAAAACAAACAATTGGTACCTTAAAAGTAACCTGTGGTCTTTTCTTGCCCTTAAATTCACCGACAAAGGCAACACCAAAATAAGGCAAGCTTTTTTTTAGAGAACTAATTGTAAATAATGAATCGTAAGCAACTTTAACTTAATAACATGTCATCAACAACAGTAAATGTATCAACTAATGGTATTCTTAATAAAATTTAAAAAGATAACACCACCTTTATAAGTTGTAAAAATGCTAAAATGGTCAGATAGTGAAGCAAAAAAGTTAAGGAATGGGTTTAAAATATCCAACAATATTTTTAAACATAAAATGTAAGTGTCATAGAGTAAGAGAAGAGGCAGAGACATTTATACATTTAAGTTTAAATCCACAGGCACTCTGAAGTACCCTCCACCTGGTGATCTCTCCTCTATAGAGTAGTATTTTAAATACACATAGTGTTGTCCTGAGTGCCTCTTGGTCCATCGTTTTTCTCATCTGGTAGACTTGATCTCATTTCAAGCACTTTCGTTTCAATCAAAATTTTGATACATATTTAGCGCTTTGTTCCCTAAAAAAAACTAAATCCTCCAGATCTTATCATTTGGGCATATAAGGGAAATAATTTTGTGAATCATTTTACATTTACATATATGTATGTTTTCAGCTGAAATTAAGGAAAATTAGATTTCCAAATAGAGATTTTTTCTTCTAATACCGCGTTCACACCGAAATATCGCTTGTCCGAGCGAAAGAGTGCACCAAAAAACTTATATTTTCTTTTTAAGCTTTCACACCACGCTCTTGATAACGGCCAATAACTTTCTCGGTATGACGTTTTTTCAGCTTTAGCGCAGCACTAAAATTTCACCGAGTTTTGCACAAATTCTCTCCAAACATGCTACGTTTTCTACAAAATGGGATGAACCCAATATTTTCGTCTAGCTTTTTTGTGTTGTCCGTCTCAACCACAATAAAAGAAACAGCTTCAGCTTGGTATCCATCTTGGATTTGTCATTTTACACGGACGAGCGATAAAACTTGGTGTGAACGCACTAGCTCGTCCGATATCGCTCGGACGAGCGATATTTCGGTGTGAACGCGGTACAACAATGATTGCCCTATTTATTGGGCTTGTAATAATATATTTAATACATTTTTCCGTACTAATGTTGTCACCTCTGAATGTTTCGTTTAGTGACAAAATAAAATCGTTACACCTGCAGAGACAACACCTAAAAAACAACAACATTCGTCATCCTCGTTTTCAAGGTGAGACAAAAAGCCTTCTTGATCAATACTGCAAAGGTTGCTGGTTGATGAGTATTACTGTATAATAATTTTAATTTCAGTATCTATGTTCCCTTTTTCTTTTAATTCTTGAGTCATTAATTCGAATACATGTATTTCCAGCCTGTTTTTTTGGACCAATATCAATTAAGACATTGTACAAAATATATCCAAAGTTTAGATTATTACCATTACACCACATGTATTTATCTTTTCTTTAACTTTTCAATTTTATGTCCTAAAAACGCAAAAGTATAAATATTATATAACAGTAGCATAAATCAAAGTAATTGGTTTATAGTAAAAGATGGAATGCTCAGCTGCAGTGGTCACAAGAGTTGGTCCCCATAAGCAAGAGAGTATTGTATAAAGATAACAGAAAATTTTGCTGTTGTTGTTCGTTTAAAACAACTTACGATGTGTAAAGTTCTACCAAAATTTAGGTAAATGACATGCTTAAAAGCTTACATATGGATTTTAAGAAGTACATGTACATCCATTTTCATAATCGCCAAATATAAAAATTAACAAGAAATTAAACATGGCTCAGGAAAACTTAAAGTAAAACAAAACGTGATTGAGTAAGATGTAGAATGAACTTTGAGACTTTTTATCTACCGAAAACACAATTAAAACGTAAAGTTTTTCAAACGTTAGATCTATCAGATTTGTGTTCATACAAAATTTAGCAATGCATGTTCATGTGGTAATGTGTGTTACTACCCATTTTATAATATTTGTACTATCTTTTATTCAATTATTAAAATTCAACAGGCTCTTGAAAAATTAATATGTTCGAGGTATTGGTTATTGCAAACTTCTATTCACAAAAGGTGTCAATGTCTGAATGTAGAGGACTTTCCTCAGACACATTCCCACCATACGTTTGATGTCAGGGAAGAGGAGGGAGAAAGAGAAGAACAGGATACATGTTATGTAGCAGCTAAATAGTTCTCTACAATCCAAAAAGTTTATTATCTCTGCTAAATTTTCATGATAACAAATTTAGTGCCTGATAGCTATTAATAAAAAATATTAAATATTGTAAAAGGAACTACTACAGCATATCATTGATTATTTTCTTTTTTCCAAAAAGACTTTGTCAAACTCAGAATACTGAAAAGGGAAAATATATTAAACAAGAGATATATATGTCCACCATTCACACAAAAATCAAGCTAGAAGGACTTTTCTTGAGACCTCGGAGACTTTAAACTGGGGGAGAGCTTCGCTTTCTCCAAACAAAGAAGCATTTAAACAAATTTTTACTCAATCTAAACTGTAATGTGATACACGAATTGAACAAATTCATTTCATAGGTCTTCAATATTAAATTAAACTCCTGTACATACTCAATCAATACCTCATTAATACATGTAATAGTAAGGGTGTAAGCTTGCAGTCAGATAATTATATTATAATATGGTATAAATTTACAAAATTAAGCTTTTCTATTGTGCAAGTGTTTCTGAAAATGCTTCTGAGGTACAAAATCTACCTAGTGAGAGGTACATATTTTAAAAAAAGTAAGTAGCTGGTGTCAGGTACCTCACATGCATGTTCCCCAGTAATATAAAATATGATGGGAAAGTTTTTTTCCTTGCGCATCTTTTAGCTTGTGTTTTATTTGCTCTTCCTCAGACTTCAGATAAAGCTTGGTGCAAATTTTAGATGCTTGATTCCTTCCCCTAATCTCAATAATGGTTAGAAGCAAATATTTGAAGAGCAGACAAAAAAAAACAGCAGAACTTCATATTTTTTTCCAGGTTATGATCATAAAAGAAATGGTTTCATATAACCGCTGAATGGTTTTAAGTTAACCAAGTGCACTCAAGTTAAAAATAATGGCAGATAGAAATAGAGTCACAGGAGTAAAATATTGGCAGGACCATAAGCTTCATGTGGTAAGAACCCAGCTGATTTAAGGCTTAACAAATAAATATATATCTAAAATAAACTTTTCTAATAACATTTTCTAAATTTGAAGTGATTATTCGGAATAGTATTCCAAATAACAGCTCCGCGTCGAACTTGTAATATGGAATAGTGGCCAGCAGAAGCACAAAGATGGTGTTTAAATAATAGCTCTTTAATCTAGGATGCAGCGGTAAAGTGTGTGTGTATTGTGTAGTGTCTGGGGGTTTTCGCTGAAAGTCATGTTGGGTCAGCGGCGAATGTCCAATTTCTAGCTTGACGCAAGCATCATAGAACCACACTCGCATAGCACCATTGACCTTAGCATAACAGTTGAGACTTTTAAACTTGGCTAAGAAAATTAGAACTTAATTGGATGAAATCTAAGCTGCTACATAATTGTACAAGTCCAAGTACCAGTTCTATTGCGGTGAACTGATGAATGGTGATACTGATAAGCATGTTTGATGTGTGAGAAAGAGAGAAACAGAGACAGACAGACAGACAGACAGACAGGCAAACCGTAAGACAGACAGACAGAGAAAGGCTGACAGAGAGAGAGACATAAAGGTGACAGGAGACACATCAAACATGTAGCTGGATGCTAAAGAGGGAATGCGACATAGAGCTAGTGTCTAAAAATCAAGATTTGGTATCAATGCAAGTCTGCACATCACTCTGTAGCACTACTTTTTACCTAAGACTTTATAACTGTCTTTTTCCAATATAGGTATACTAAAAAGATTCCTTCCCACTTGATCTTAACATTGATTTAGAGGTATACAATATATGGATAACAATTAAGTTATTTACGTAAAAGTCGTTTACAGAGTTATCTTTCACTGACTCAATCAGAATTAAACGATACAATTACAAATGTAGAAAAAAGGGACGAAAATGTGTTAAACTCATGCTTCACGTTAACCGTACGGATTTGACCCAGTTCAGCTTGGCCTTGGGAGAACGCGGAAAATACACCTACCCGGAATACTATTCCGGATAATCTGCAGAATTGTCCGGGATATTATTCCAGGACAGCTGTAGAGTTATATGGAATTCTATTCCGAATAATGGCAGCCTTCTTAATTATAACATGATATTAATAAAATAAAAATAAGAAATCATATTTTAGCTCTTTCAGCAGATGTAAGTAGCACATAAAATAAGTATACAGTCATTGTAAAGCAAACATTATCAACAAAACCCAAAATAAACGAGTTGTAAGTAGTCAAAATTTTAAAAGAAGGCGCTGATGCACACTCAAGTACATGTTCACAGATCACATAATGCACACGACACAAAGGTGCCAGTGATGAAATATAATTCTTTTAAGATTTTCAAATAGGTAAAAAAAAAAACCCAACGACAATCCAATTTTCATTGGACTAATACTTTTCTACATAAACTCACAACCACAAAGAAAATTTCAATGCTGCTAATACAGCAGCTTAATTCAGATGTTCAAAAATGTTCTACATTCTTGCTTTCAATATCATTCGATTTTCTAAAAATTATGACATAAAGGCTGAGGCTAAATTTAGACATTTTAATCCTATTACAGGCTGTTTAAGAGGCCTTACAGGAGTCTAAGAAAGATTAAAATAAAATCAACTCTCATTGAAAGTTCATCATAAATGCAAGTTGAGATTATTCACTTCAACTTCAATGGACTGCGGATGAGACAGCTTTTTTAAAAAGAGCTTTTGGTTTCCCTGTATTATTTAAGACTGTTAACCTTTTCACGACGCGGCACTAGAAATCTTAGCGTTTATCAACACAACACTTGTCGACGCGCCACTTGACTTTCTAGCGTCGAATGAGCTGCCCACAGGTACTGTCTAGGGTTAAACTTTACCATTTTCACCCTCAGAAATGAGTGGTCTTGTAATATGTTACTATAACTATCATTCTTTCTTTTAGTTACATCATCACAGAGGACTTATAGGCTTTACATAAGCACATCTAGAGGGAAACAAAAGAGGGCTAGTGAAAAGGTCTTGAAAAAGTTAATGCATCTGGTAACTTAGATAGGACTAATACACTTTTTATGCCGTCACACCTCAGAGAAATGAAATTAAAATATTTATATACCAATATCTATTTTCACACATTTCACAATACAAGAGCAGTATGTATAAGTGTTCAAGTTGCTTTCATTCCTACTATACCACATTGTCATTAAGTTGAAAAAAAGTTGAGGAAAACCTTTACTCTTGATATAAAAAAAAGATGATATAGGGTGGCAACAGACATCCCTTATACTTTGTCACAGTATGGATTCTTATAATAATTATTCCCTATTGAGCTTCTGGGAGATAAAGCCTTAGCTTATAGCTCTGGCAAAGACAAACACAGATAAAAAAAACTAATCAACCAATTAAACCATGTCTGAAGCATCAGCGAATGTATAGTGCAGGTTCACTTAGAAGCCATCACCATGTCTACCATTCCTTCCTGCTATTTGTAACACCACCAATATGTCTTTCTGTCAGTCAGTTTATAGGCAAATCATGCACCACAACAGATGTTACCCATTTTTCCAAAACTCCCCTGGGTGCTACTGCAAGTACTTCCTCATCCACAAATACTACAGTACAACTCGAATACAACAAACTCGGACTCAAACAACACCCTGCATTCAACGAACAGATAAAAATCCCAAATTTTTCTTCTTCTTTGTCTTAAGTAAACTACCTTTGATCTAACCAACTAATCTCATACTCATCCTCGGATTCAACGAACCAGACATGTTGGTAAGCTTAAATAGTTGCATACTAGACACTAAATTTGGTTTAAAAGTTCGTACCTAGAGAGTAAAACCTCTCCAACAAGCCATGATTGACATCATGTAGTTTTGTTTTCAGGAAAAGGTGTGGATCAGGGAATGTAAAAGGGCGATCAGCAATGCGAAGGGGGAGAAGAGCTGCAACCAATGCACGACCATCCAGCATGATAATAGATCGAAGAGATAAAGCTGCTGGTTTGAAACATGGTATGTAAGTGTGTGTGGAAGGGGGTGATTGTGTAAGAGGCAAAGGGAATAGGTAGAGGGGTGGGGAATGTGATTGCCTCAACATCATGTGTGTTGGGGGGGGGGGGGGGGGGAGGGTTGAGTAAGAGGCAAAGGGAATAGGTAGAGGAGCGGGGAATGAGATTGCCTCAACACCACGACTGTAATGTTAGATAAAGGAGGTACTGTATTGGCGGCACTGAATCACACATGGTTTCAACAAATCTCGTATTTTACAAACTTTGACAAACAAGCGAGTTCGTTGAGTCCAAGTCGTATTGTACTAAAAATTTAATAATGTAACTATTGTTCCTTTTGCTGTTACTACTGTTACAGCTGTGGATACAACTAGATGTGATAACATCTAATAAATTATGATACAAGCCATGATTGACATCATGTAGTTTTGTTTTCAGGAAAAGGTGTGGATCAGGGAATGTAAAAGGGCGATCAGCAATGCGAAGGGGGAGAAGAGCTGCAACCAATGAACGACCATCCAGCATGATAATAGATCGAAGAGATAAAGCTGCTGGTTTGAACATGGTATGTGTGTGGGTGGAAAGACGGGGTGGGTGGGGAGGGTTGTGTAAGAGGCAAAGGGAATAGGTAGAGGGGTGGGGAATGTGATTGCCTCAACACCATGACTGTAATGTTAGATGAGGGAGGTACTGTATTGGCAGCACTGAACCACACATGGTTTCAACTAATCTCGTATTTAACAAACTATTACAAACAAGCGAGTTGGTTGAGTCCAAGTTGTATTGTACTAAAAATTTAATAATGTAACTATTGTTCCTTTTGCTGTTACTACTGTTACAGCTGTGGATACAACTAGATGTGATAACATCTAATAAATTATGATATAGCAGAGTATACATTTGTGTAATCAAGATCAGTTCCAACAATTTTTTATAAACCTTTTTGTAAACATCAACATCTGCATAGAGTCAGCAAAAAAAAAATCTGATGTAAAGTACAATATTTTAGCATGAGAGCATGTAGAGGGACAAACTTTCCAGAATATATCTTCAAAAAAGCAGCCAAAAAACCCCACCCAAAAAAAAAAATTTAATAAGTCATAAAGACACAAAATATAAAACAGCATATTTTAAAGATAGCATGGCACCTATAAGTTGGTACAAATATAAGAAGAAATTAAAATCAGACCAATATGGTGCATCAGCAGTATTAATATAAAAGATCAACAGTCATTGTTTCAGTATATTTATGATGTGAAAATATAATCTGTATAAATCTGTGGATAAAAAAGGGTTAGAAATCATAAGCATGCAATTTTTCAAAAGAAAAATGTAAGTTCATGGTTATCACAGAAAATATGATATTTAAATTTGAAATGGAATATTGCTTGGTACAATATGGAATGAGTTGATAGATGCCGTCTAAGAATGTACACAACGCTGTCTAGAATTTACCAAAACAAATTTCACAACTTGTGGCTCTTTACAAAAGCTGGTATAGGTATATTGATTTTCAACAAGAGATATACACAAAATGTAATAATATGCATAGAATGAAAAAAAAGAAAAGAAAAGAATAAAACCCAAAACAAACAATGTGTGCCTATGCTATTAATAAAATAAAACTAAAAAATGTAATAAATCAAAGCAAAAAATAGATAAAATATAAAATTTGACATTGTGTGTTTAGTCTTCCTGAGCAGCAGAGACTATTGCTGTGCTGCAAATACATTTATTAGAATGTTTATAAAAAACAAGGAAATCTGCCTTCAAGGTGAAAACAAGTTAAAAAATATTCACCTATATATTTTAAATGTCCACTTTGCTATTTTCACAGTTTCCAAAATAGGAATTAAGGAAACTGATGGTGGTAAAAGCAAAGACCTGGTTGGCAGACTTGGTAAGCCTGTATCTCACAGGAATGTTCAGCAGCTTTAAGTTTAGAAAAAAATATTTTAAAAGATAAAATTTATACTGATCTTTAAAAAAAAATTCAAGACCACTTTTGCATAAACCTCAAATACTCATAACATCCAAATTTTCACCACATCCACTTAAAATATAAAGGATGTATTCCTTAAAATGCATTGCAAGTAACTTAAAATCAAATAATTAAGCCTGGTAGTATATACAGATAGTTTTGCTTGGTGTGTAAACGTCAGGGAGATGATATACGATGGAATGATAAGACACAAAAATAGTGACACTGAAAGAAACTAATAAAAAAACACACCATAGTGAAATCAAATGCCATATCAACTGGGATCATTTAAAGTAATGGGTTTAAAATTATGAGGGATTTTTTTTTATCCACCAAAACTTAAGTGAGCATAATTTATTGAAAAGCATCAATTTAAAACCCATCTTTAACTTTATATTAGATCAGAAAACAAAAGTTTTTAATGAAACACAATATATATTGGCTTACTCAGAATTTAGTTCACAATATGAATTTTACAAAAATATGCTCTTAACTTCTGTACTACCTCAACATTTTCCTAGAAATATATTGCCTGAGTATTAAAAACACAGAAATAGTCTTTGTGTGCATGGAGAAGAAAGTTTATATAAACAAAGCTCTCTCACTCATGTCATAAGTAAATTTTACAATTAAAAAAAAACAACAAACAAACAGAAGACAGAGTTCTCAAAGCTAAACTGACTTATGTCTCTTAATTTATGATTTGATTTTAAATTTGTTTTAATTAATAAAAAGGACATTCCTACTTAAATATGAAAAACAGACCTATTATAAAACTTTACAATTTATCTTTCCTTTAACTCCATTAAATGCACTTGCTAGTTTTAGTGAATCATCAATTACACGCAAAATACTTGTTTGGCTTTCATCTTGAAAATTTTCAAGGATTTGTGTTTGATTTGAAGGACACATAAACATTAAGACATATTCTCAGTTCGTGAAATATAAAAAAAAATTTGGAATGTAGTTGTTCACAACTGTTGAAGTTTGGTCTTTTCCTCCACTAATTCGACCAAGCCTCCCATCTTGACTTTGTATGTGTTACGTCCCCACTTAATGTAGTGTGGGTTCAGCACAGCAAGGATAAACACGTACGTTGATGACAACTCCCGAACTATCCATGCTATCACATACTCTCCTTTTGAAAAGAGGAGCTGGCCATTCTAAGAGAAACAAGAGGAAATTTGTATCAATTCTTTCCGACTAAAATGAAAAGTTGTATACATAATCACAGGTCAAATTTTTGCATTATTTTTAGCTTAACTTTAAATTCATTTGATTAAAATAATCAATATTGCGATTTCTTTTAAAAGATATCTTTAAAAAATGCAAACAAATTTCATGCTGAGTATTTCCTCTCATGTGCTATTCCCTTTAAGAAACTCTTCCTAAAGTACAGGTTAAGGCATACAGCTCCCAGCTCAAGAGTCAAATTGTAACAATAAGTAAATCTTACACATTAAATATATTAAAGAATTTGGGTGGACCTGCACATGACTGGGGAGATAAGAGATTAGCAGCTTTTTGTAGTAAAACATATATCTGGGGCTTCTCAAACTTTAGTCAGATGAGAAAAAGGTGTCATGAAAGGGATCATACTCCGTCTCCACATTAATTATAAGAGGCTGGCGATGCTCTTTACTTTAAAAAAAAACAAAAAAACAAAAACAAATAAAAAGCTGTGTCCCTGTAGTTTCATCTCGAACTGCCATATCAATTTAAAGATTTTCAAGCACATTGGGAACAAACAGGTGATTAAAAGCGTAACTTTGTGAGCTATGCTCCTTGACTCAAAGCTTGGGAATAAATGACTCTCTTTTAGAAAAGTGGTGTTGAAGAGACAACAGCCACAGACAGAGTATCATCCATTCCGACTGCCTTTGATTTCCATAGCTATTCCCCTGTCCAGATCTAGAAAAAGTGATAATCTTGATTCAAATGAACCGTATGTATTTCTAAAGAAACTCTTTATTTAGAGTAGTTATAGCTATAGAAACAAAGTTAAATATCTCCTCACCTGGACAGTCCTGAGCTGGATGTAGTCCAGGACAAGCCATGATAACACGTGAAAGGAGAAGAAAATGAATGGGTTGATGGAGAAAAAATGGTAGAAGGCCCAGCCTGCCCAGATACCCAGAGGGAAGCAGTCGGACAGCGGCTCCAGGATGCCTGTCACTGCCGTCATCATGTTCAGGCGTAGACGAACCCACCTGGGCACATTAACACAAAAGTAAAAAGAGCAAAATGGATAAGCAATACATGTATCATTATTCAGCTTTGATTATTATAGACAGGATTTTTTCGATCCAATAGCAGTGACTATTACAACTGAAGAGAAAACATCTAACTTTTGTTACGCCTTGTAAACGAACAAATAGGTGGTTTAATACTGATCCTTTTAAAATCGTGTTCATGGTAATTCAAACTATCTTTTCCTCATGAGCTTATATTGGGCAAACTACTTTGAGCCACAATTGATACAATTATGACTTGATTCATAATATATGAATATTAATTATTATATATAATATTACTATTATCTTTTTTATTATATTTTTTAAAATAGCTGCCAACTTTTGAGAAAGCAAATACAAATTTTTAGCTTGATTAGTCACTGCAAACCAAATTGATGGCCATACTTATTTGGTTCAGCTACCAAAATTGACTTAAACACAAGCTTAACCATAACTTGATAACAACACCGAGGACTAGTGCGTTTTTTCTTTTTCTTTTCTTGTTCTTTTGTTTGTTTGTTGTTGCTTTTGTGTTTTTGTTGTATATTGCCACCTTAGTGTTAAAGTATTTACCGCATTTTTTACCTAAAAGATCTGCAGGTGAGCGATAAATCTACAACTTGATTAGAGACTTGGTTTATCCCATTACCACAAAGCACAGGGGGCCCTTATGAGACATTAAAAACGTGAATGGACCCAGTAATCGGCTGGGCTAACCAGGTGTTATTGTCGAAAGTGGCAGCAAGTACTGAGCGATCGACGACACACCAAATTCTTAGCTGGATACAGCCACATACATATTTTGTCAACCAGATACGGATGGACATACTCGGGAGGTCAAATACATACATTAGCTATTGACTCACCTGACCATCCTATTGGAAAAGTCACAAACTGTTGTTTGACCAACGTTTTGCCTTGCGGGGATGGCGGACATGACCATTTTGCCCCTGAGTGAGTAAATTGAACAAGCAGGTTAAAATAGTACTGGTAATGGACGATTCTAACTAGGTAACTCGGAAAAAAGCCAATTTTCTTATCATGTTTAAACAGCGAAGCATAAACACTGCATGATACAAAATAGAATGATGTTTATTTGATTTCTTCACAAAGGCAGTCATAAAAACTGACAGATCACTTCATTGTGAAATTGAAGGCACATTCTAATATTAATTTTGAGTTAGTTGCAAATTGTATTAGAGTACTTTTTCGTCTCCTGAAGTGGGCTGAATTTTCTTAAGCAAGGACCATTGTATTTTTGGAAATCTCTCAGAATAAATAACAAGTACTTACCTTTCATGTAGAGCTCGAGTGAGGAAAAAGTCCTCCGCCAGGTAGCGACCAAACCAGGCAAGCCCGTTTGCCTGGTCCAGGAGCGGTTTCTTGAATATGTAGGACATGCCAGTCACACAGCACAGTCCAAGCACGTTGAAGGAGACATAGAACCGGGTCATGGCTGATCCAAAGTAAATCTGTAACAAATAGAAAGATCATCATGTCATTTTTCTTGGAGGATATAACACACATTTTGCCTACAACCTTATGGTGTCTTCTTGATGGTCTAAACAGCTTGTGTCATTAACTTTTTAGGAGTTTTTAAAAGTTTTCATTATGTCATTTCCCAATATTTCTACTTACAATCACTTTTTTTTTTCATGTATATACTACGAGACAAAATCTTATATATTCGATGAATATACTAATCCTTCTATACAAACTAGTATAGTTATGTCAGGTTTATGTACACCAAGTTTCAGGCAATTTGGTTCATAAATAAAAGAGCCTTAGGAAAAAATCTGAACATTGTTGAAAAATCCAAGATGGCCACCAGATAATACACTTTTTAAAAATATTATTCCCATTTAATCTTCTTTTTTTTTAAATGGCTGCATTTGTGAGCAGATACTCTAAAATTTTGCAATTAAGTCATTGCAATAAAGCAAGATATTTTCAAAACTGTCTCTTTCAAAGTAGAGAAAAAACAATGTTAACCAAATTTTTTAAAAGCCAAACATCAGTGCAAAAAAGGAAAAAGCAAAAACGTAGGTAACAGATCCAACAATAATTTTTTCTCATTAAGCATTTTGACTATTTGCAGTATGTTTTTCAGTTTTCCTCCCAGCTACAAAGAATTTTTTTTTTTTTTTTTTTTTTACACATTTCTCACTTTTTCTACAGAGGAGCCAAATCCTGGGCTGTCAGTGGTGAATGGTATTTGATGTACCAGAGACACATTTGGTTTCTGGAGTTTCCCTGCCATATCATAGATTATTGTGTCAGAAGCTGGGAAGGGATGGATGAAGAAAACACGTTTTATTCATAGTTTGATGAAAAATTATAAAATAACTTCTAATACCTGTCAGCAGTACTAAAATTTGATTTGATGGTGTCTGTAAATAAATATGGTGGCTGGACTAACAATAACGTTTCTGTTTAAAGAAAGAAGCTTTATACTGACCCCTTTGTAACAATAGTTTTTGTTCTATTGCATAGGTGGGATTTATTTTGATTAGCCATGGAGAAAACAATTCAGTAGGATTTTAAATCAATTGGACACACAATGCACAGTAAAGTAGTAGCATTTTAATTCCCAATGTGAAGATTTATAATTAACGTTAGATAAAAAAAAAATTGACAGGATTAATAAACAGCAAAAAAAAAGAAAACCAATTCAGAGACCTGAAAGAGCATAAATAATTCTTACAAAATATTAGAGCCAGACTATACTTCAAATTCAACATGGCTGATATTAATTATGAAATTGTATTTGATATTGCGCTGTTCTCATAGATACTACAAAGCAGTGATATGACATGATTTCTACATTAGAGTTTATCAGGGAAGGCAAAATTGGTTAATTTAAGGATATATCCAGCACATGGGATGGTCTTATAATTTTGTGGTAAAATAGAGAGACATACTCTGCACATAAAGCATAATAAAGGAATTAAAATAATCTTTTGCATTGCTGTATCAAAAAAAAAAAAGGTCTTCTTACTATTTAATCTTTCCAAATGATATAGAAAAATAAACATATTTTAGCCACAGAGCTGAGATTGCTAAACTTTCTAATCTTTCTTCATTATGTACAAAAAAAAGCATTTTTTCACATCAAAGTCAAGTGTTCAATATTTCACCTTCAATTCTGCTGGAGCTGATCCAGACGTATTCATACTGAGCCGCAGCGTAGGCCGGGGCCATGTTCTGCACCATAGGGTTGATGATGCCATGAGTTCCACCTGTAGGACAAACAAAAATAATTGTGAGACGACCAGGTTGAAGTGGGAGTTGTAGCTTTTTTAAAAG
The DNA here is from genome assembly GCA_003991915.1 of Elysia chlorotica. Classification (NCBI taxonomy): domain Eukaryota; kingdom Metazoa; phylum Mollusca; class Gastropoda; family Plakobranchidae; genus Elysia; species Elysia chlorotica. The sequence continues at coordinate 97,565 of RQTK01001053.1, read as the reverse complement.
TAATATGGAGCATAAAAAAGAATCAAATTTTGAAATACACTTTTAGAGGTTGAAAAAATGATACCTACCAATGTCATTTCTAGAGCCTCGGACAATCCTTTTTATTCGGAGATAAAAGCCAACACAGAGGGATCTAGCTAATAACTTGTACTTGCAATTACGCCTTAAAAGACATTCTTTGTTTTAAGATTTCCTTTCATTTTTTTTATTGTACATAATCTACTCGAAACTACAAGCTATAAAATATATCTTCTTTTTTATTTTGTTTAGCATAATTATACTGAAGACAAGAGTAACCACTTGTTCCAGATAAGGTTCGAAATTAAATGCCCAGTATGAGTTGAGTGAGTTGGTTTAATATCCAAGATCAACATTATATAGGCCCCCAAGACTGACCTCTGACAATTTTACATGCTGCCACACACGAGACAGGGCGGGGATACCACGACTCCTGTCTCAGCGGGTCACATTAAATGGACACCTGCCTAACCAGTTGGAAGCAAAATCGCCAGGGCTCGAACCACAGACCTTTTGCATCAGAAGCCCATGGCCTACCCCAGCACAGTATGAGATCGCAAAAAATTTCCTTGAACTTGAACATAGCTCACCTATGAATATTTTTCGATCCACATGGGGATATCTTTCATGCAGTCGCTCCACCACTTGTATTGCTGGATCATCGTCAGAATGGAAACAGAACAGAAGCTCAAACTGTTGAAATCAAATTTTAAAACAAAGAATATAAAATGAGTACTTTGCGCATTATGTTCCAAAAAATTCTGAATTTAACAAGCCAATACAAAAACTACAGTAAAAACAAAAAGTTCTCAACTATTGTTTACCAGTATCAGACAATCCCTAATTAATTAACAATGGGTACATCACTAGACACAAACCAAATGTGTCCTAATACAGTAATGCCCATAGCTTAATTAACTGTTTCACATTGCATGATTCAAGGCCCATTCCTTGTGTGCAGACTACTTTTAAAAAATGTATAAAAGGTGAAAGCTCTGATATTGATCATTTTTAAATGAAGGTGTGCAGATTGATGCAAAGATGTTCAGGAACAAGAGCATATCAATTAGTCAACATGTGTGCGGCCTGATGGGAAAAGTTTACTGAAGCTAGATGCCCTTCACACTCACCTTTGGATATGAGAGTTTGAAGTGAGACTCGAGGTTATACTCCAGTAGTGGATCCACGCCCACCAGGGGCTTGATGATGGACACGCCAGGCACCACGTCCCCTAGTTCATGCTTGCTGGTCGGCTTGTGCAGCAACAGTTTGCTGAGGACATTATGTTAGACAGTCAATATTTGGTAATAGAAAGTTCTACATTGATTGTTAAGTTGTAAAATGATAGGAGAAATGCCTTTAGTTATACCACAGTATATCAAGTATGTAAGTTTGTGTCATTTTTTAAATCAGGTGCAATACAATTATCTTTTTATATGAATCTACCCAATTTCTAATCAAAAGATAACAGGAGTTTTAAAATATTTCCCAATATCTGTAAAAGAATATGTTATCTTATTTTATCTTTGAAGTTTTCCGGTAAGCTCCTAAACTTCATGCAGGTGGTTAAACAAAGTTCAAAATATAACTTTAGGAAGAATGACGACAGTCACATTTGCAATCATGCCTACAGTTTCTATCCCAGAGGGATAAACAAACCCACCTGGCTACCACGGTGACAATGATGAAGAACATCATGCTGGTGTAGATGAGCAGCGCCGCGCTGGCCACAACAAACACCACGTAGGACCAGGTGTCTGTCGTGTCCAGGTCCCACATCTGGTGAGGACAAACAGCACAATTAAAGTGAATGGGACAATACAGGTTTTGCGATAGGGGAGCCCATTCTGAAAATGAAGACGAGCGGTAAGAGAATCTACACAGGCGTCCAATCATAGCTCTTTCAGAACTAATGAGCGACCATGCCTTAGGGGTTTGGTTCTGTCGTCCATTATTGTGATGGAATTTGCAAAGCCTGTATTCTACCACAGCGCTGCAAGCATCGGTGCAGGCTGCAGTGGTTGCAGTGTCCTATGGCTATTTATCTACGTTGAGCCTGTCCATCTAAGATGCTACTGTGGCTGTTAACTAGAACGATACTCATGTGGAGAGTGATTTAAAAAAAAAAGACTTTAAAGGCCAGAAGGAAGTTTTTGGGAGAAGATCTCATTTTTTTTTCACAGTATAGACCAGATACACCAAGATAAAAACAAACTGTACAAAACACAATTGTATCTCACAACAGCAATGTCTCTTAATTTTTTTTTAATTATAAATTTCAAAGTCAACCCCCAACCTTAAAAAAACAAAACACAGAAAACAAAAACAACAATCACGTAAATTCAATATCGAAGTATAACGAAGACACATTCAAATTTTCTGTACATGGCCTTGCTGGTGTTAGAGGAAGGGAATATCTACCACATCAGTCTGAATATACTTGACAGCAATAAATGTTTCGATGGCCATTAAGATTTATTTGACAATTTAGGCACCTCAGAGGACGGTTATAGAGCTAGGGTAAAAAAGTTTTACGTATGTGAAGCAAGAACTTCCTGACACTAACCGTAGATAAAACAAAAGAATTGTTTTATTTTTAGGATACAGAGAGATAGTGATTCCTCTCTCGATTGAAGACAGGACTATTAAACTTGTCGACAGCTAGAAATATTAGGCCTCACAAGAGATTCCAAGTTAAACTGGTATGTTCATATTGATCATTTATGTAAAAAGTTAAACCAAAGGCTGTACTTTTTAAGAAAACTCAATTCCTTTAATGTGAATAAAACTATTATGACTTTATTATACAATGCAACCATAGAACGCATTTTTTGTTTTGGCATCACTTGTTGGGGAGGCTGAGCTCTTTCAAAAAATAAGACTACAATAGATAGCTTGATAAAAGAGCGGGTAAAATAATTAAACGAGATCTACCACATTTCACTGATCTTTATAAGAGTCCACTGTTGAAAAAAAATGTCTAGATGTGACCAAAGACATCAACCATCCATTAAACCAGCAGGAGTTTAAGTTTTCATCACGTAGCGGTCGCACTATTCGACCTAAACCTAGAACCGACCTCTACAATAACTCATTTGTAACACCAGGTTCACGGCACTGAGGATCTCATAATAACAACACTTGTGTGTATGCGAGTTTATAGCTGTGTGCGTGTGTGTGGGGGGGGGAGAGAAAGAGAGAGAGAGAGAAAGAGAGAGAGAGAGAGAGAGAGAGAGAGAGGGAGGGAGGGAGGGAGAGTATAATGGGGAAAAGAGAGTGAAGGGAGATAAAAGAAAAAGTTCACGTTTTTCTATCGTTACATGCTTAAACTCTTTAGTTAAACTTAATATTTGTTTCCAGAGTACATATGTAAAGAGTCATCATTCATATAAATGTAGTGTTTCCTGTTTCTCAAAAAATTTGTATCGTTTTAATTTTTGTGCAACCATGTTCTTATTATTATAATTATATGTGTGTAATACATGTAATATGTCCAAGTCGCTTTTCCCTCAAAGGGACAAAATAGAATTTATTTTATCTTATCTTATAATCTTAATTGTGAAGTAATAGAATAGCCGCATTCTGTGAAATATACAACCTTTATCCTAAAGCTGTGCTACGTTCTGGAAATTGTAACTGCCTTTGTAACTGCCTTAGCTCCAGTGAGCATACAGGCTCTTGTTTTGCTTAACTTTTTGAAAATAGTAATATGATCCCCATTAAAAGATAAAAGGAGCTTTAAGTAAAGTCCATGAAATTATAGTCAGCGGGCAGAAATTTTTGAAAATAGGTAATGAACTTCAGTGAGATCGCAGTTCAAGTTTTTAACTTACACGTTGGCGAAGGTACGAATTGGTTTGTTTCGAACAATACTAAAAGTATTTCACGATTATGTCGCCTTTGACTTATATTTTGAGCTACGGCGATCAAAATAGTGATAATAGTCCTTCAGTGACCATGGGTGAAAAGAACAATCTCTTGTTACAAACGCCAACAATACTTAACGCGAACAGCTGTAACTATTGCATGCAGCAGAGGATTACGTCATCTGCTCGCCCCAAACACGGACACAACGACCATTGCAACATCTACCACCATGGCTGACTAGATGGGATTCGATCTCATCGCCAGATAGTACAGTCCAATGTTCTATCGCCCTGCCAGAGGATAATAATAGCGTCTATCCTACCTCTGATGCCCTCTAGCATCTCAACCTCTGCATTTTTTCATAATCAGGAGTTCGTCCTAATTTTAAAAAGCTCAAAACTAAACACACTGTGTCTTACAAAAACACACAACGATTCACATACGCAAATGTTCCTTTATATCGACAATTCAAAACTTCAGCTCAGCCTCGTGTGGTTTAATAAACAAACGTACATAAATTAATGTATAATCTTCTCTCAAGCTGCTTAGTATGCATAATGTATGTATAAGGTCGGTCCGTTTCGAATTACTAGATAGCGGTTTTATGAAATTTATAGGTTTCTTGTTTCTAGAGATATAAGATCACAGAAGATGAGGGAAAGAAAGAGACGGAAAGGGAGAGTATAAAGAGAAAGTGGGCGAGAGATAGATATGTAGAGGGGAGACAGAGAAAGAGAGAGAGGGAGAGAAAGAGAGAGAGAGAGAGAGAGAGAGAGAGAGAGAGAGCGAGAGAGAGAGAGAGAGAGAGAGAGAGGGGAGAGGAAAAGAGAGAGAGAGGGGGGGGGGGAGAGCATCACGGCGATGCTTATTTAGAGGCAGGTTTTACTTCTATTCGCGATATCGTCTGCATCGCAGAAGTGAACAATATACTTCAAAGTAGATAGACAGGGCCTAAGATTTTAAAACTACTAGCTCATATCCGTACAACGCAAAGTTAAGGAAGTAAAAACCTAGCAACCACGAAGTTCTCAATACAAATAATTTGAGCCTCGATCAGCCGCTCACTACTTTTCCTGATCTTATCTCAACAGTATGCATGGGTTCATATGTTAAATCGGTAGACCCCAAACTCCCATAGCCGCTGCCTTACAAAAAGCTTATTACTATTCATTGGCCCCTTTCTTACGGCGGGACGAAGCTGTCGTGATCAGGATATTGCAAACCCAAACAGCTACCGGAACAACATTCGAAATGGAGATGTACAAGAGGGAAGTTTTGAAACCATGGTAACAATAATTATAAGGACAACTAAAGAGATTTCTTTAAATCCAGAGGAAAACATAAAAGACAGGCAGTTAGATAAAGGAAAAAAGAAATAGATAGACAGATAGATATGCACATAGATATATAGGTAGATCTAAAAAAACAACAACCAACCTGTACAAAAACTTCAGATTCACCCAAGACACACTGGATACTTTCCGTCGAGATATCGTAGATTGGCCGTAGGGTATTTTTCATATCACAAGAATACTTTTTATAACTAAAAAAACACACCACAAGATCTATATTTACCGCGAAACACTTGTATGAACTGTCTTTCAACAAGGTGTAAGGCTTGATGCAGTTCCAGGCGTAACTCTCCGTAATATAGAGCTGAGCCAACCCAGCCGCAACAACAAACTACGCCTTCTTGTTACCTTGAATGGCTTGATACTTAACTTAATAGTCAACGTAAGCCTGTGCCAACACAACAGTAGCGGTATTTATACACGTAGTTATAAAACCAGACTGGTTAGACTCTAGAAGACCCCTGATTAACCACTGGTGGGCAGGGCACAAGCTAGCGAGCAGAGGTGACGGACGCCCGAGTGCTACCTAGCCTACCTGAATTCACAAGTGAGTCGGTAATGGTCCGAAGGCAGTGCTGGATGGCGGCACTCGATCAACACAGGAATCGATTAATCATTCCGTGAACTGTGGGGGAGGGGGGAGAGAGCGCGTGTGTGTGTGTGTATGTGTGTGTGTGTGGCTGGACAGGGGGAGGGGGGTAATAGAGATCGATGGCAATGCCGGTGCTCAAAAGACGCCGGTTGTTCGAAGACTCCAAACCCTCAGGGTATCTAGAAGTACTACCTAGCGCCCCGTTTAATGACAATTGAGGGTAGTAGCATCAGAGACGATCTTTCTATAGAGAGACGGTGCACGCAGGCGAATTTGTGTATGTTGTGTGGGTCGACCAGCTATATGCTCAATTAAGGCGGTGAAATTTCACAAGGCCTTGGTGCCCCAGGCTTTGAAATGTATCTTGCAGCGATGCACTGCATGTTTTTGTTTGTTCGCTACACCGTAAAAAAATACACAATAGAGAAACATGCACATACAAAAAATCGTATTTAAAATGGTGCTCTAACATTATTTGTAATAAGGAGCCGATTTGTTTTTCTTTTCTTTTCCACTTGAAACAGAGAAGTAATGATGCCGTAAGAGAAAATTGATTTCCCTTAATTAAAAAAGGACTTTTCTTCTTTATATAGATTTAGATATTTAGATAAAAAAAAAAAACAACAACAACAACAAAATAAATAAATAAAACAAACCACCAATGGAAAACATGGCTATTTACACAAAAAGTATTAATTTTATAACAATAGCTGCTTATTTAAACATATTGTTTTATGCAACACAACTTTCTCTTTTACTCCTAAAGTTGTGGTTGAAACTTCCAAGAAATTTTGAAGAAAATTCTATTGGAGGTTTGAGATGTCCCTACAGCGAGTTGAAAGATTTTCTAAAAATAGCAGAAAGTTGTTTGTGTGAGTGCATCGGCCCCTCCTTGTCTGAATCCTTCAGGAGTGCGAGACATCATCATAAGGGAATACGGCCTCTATAGTTGTTGGACTGCTTTTCTGTATCATAGTAGTAGTAGTAGTAGTAGTAGTAGTAGTAGTAGTAGTAGTAGTAGTAGTAGTAGTAGTAGCAGCAGCAGCAGCAACAGTAGTAGTAGTAGTAGTAGTAGTAGTAGTAGTAGTAGTAGTAGTAGTAGTAGTAGTAGTAGTAGTAGTAGTAGTAGTAGTAGTAGTAGTAGTAGCAGCACTAAATGTGGGGTTTGCTTTTGTTTTTATTTGTTCGTTGTAGAAATTGTTGTTTTCTCCGAAGTCGACTATTATATATTGTATTATTAATTTGTACAAAATCGTAATAACCGTGCGCACTTTAACTATGAAAATAAGTGTGCGTGTGACTGAATTCATCTCTTTAAAAAGTTGGTTTAAGTAATTTTAAGTAAGAGTAAGTTATCACAAATAAATGCACATTTATATCGACAAGCGATGTTATACATCGTCTCTCATTCTCATTCCCCAGAATGAGATTGAAAAGAGCACACTCTCCATGACATTCCATAATCAACTAAATGTTTTAAAAATCGTCCCAAAACTTTAGAATAGAGTATTGTTCAAGATATTCAATTTCAATCTTTAATGCCCTTGTTTTGAGACCGGATCCTGACTTTATGGTTCTAACTTCGAATCTAGGAGGGACTTTAATAAATAGGAGCCAGGTCTTTCACGCTGACATTACCACCGCTTCAGTGTCGTGAGAAGCCGAGTCAGCAGGCATGTGTTGTTGCAATAAAGCCCCAACTGCTTTGCTCTAAGACCCATGGATCATTTATGTCTTTGATTATAATCTATGTTACATGAGAACAATGTGATTCGCGAGGCGATCTATGAATCCAAAAATAAAATAGCCAGACAACCATAGATCAAAACAAGCACATTTTTATTTATACATACATTACTTAAATATTTCTTCAAAGTTTTGTTGTTTTTCAACCCCACAAGCGTTACCTGAAACTTAAATAGGAGTTTTAATAGAGTCGACGGGTCACACTTCAACGTACTTTATTATTTTTACAATGCACAAAACAAAATAACAGAAAAGACGGAAAAAAAGGTTCCTGGTCTTAAAAAAATAAAAGCTTTAACATGCACCAAATAGTTGCCTCAACGTTTTTCTAGTCCTCATCTGCCTCAGCATGCTAAAACCAAAAAAGAATGTAATTAATTATCGCAATATTGTTCAATACTATAACTTCATCGATTTCGAAACATCATTGTTGATTCCTAGAATTTTGGAAAAACATATGTCACGAACTGCATTCATATCATTCCCGATCCCCGTATTTAAATAAAGTTATAATTTTATGGTAATTTGACTTATCGATTACCCCCCCCCCCTCCTCTCTCAATACAATCCGATCAAAGAATACTTTAGTTTTATCTGCTTCATTAGCCAGGCAAACTGTTGCGGCCGGGAGGACACACTCCCACGACTAGCTGTGATTTGAGGAGCGGTGTACACCCCTGCTCGATTGTGTTCCCTGGCGCCTCATACAACTGAACACTCATGGGGGACATCATGCTAGCGAACACCAGGTAATACAGGACAAGTAATTACGACATGCCAGAGCTAGAATGTCCCATTTAGCAGTGCCCGTATCTAAGTCCTTATATACACACCAAAAGCAGGAGTGCATGGGAAATCCCCGTCCAACGAAGCCTCAGCTATAAAAAAAAAAAAGCGAAATCATGGATCTGAGTTGAAGCAATATCGGCTAGAGGTCAATAATCGTCTGGAACATTAACAATCTTGTGGGTTGTTATGCATGTGGGAAGGAAAGGAGGAAATCTGAAAGTGAAACTGCAGCATTGCTCCCCTCATAAAGTTTCTTTTTCACAATCTCCCACGTTCACTTCGTTTACATTCACTTTTTAATTACCGACATTTTAAAACATATTACACTTGTTAGATAAATAAAGTTGAGCACAAATAGATGGACCGACAAGCTCGTTTTTTTTAATTTAAATAAAAAAACAACAACAAAGGAATCAAACAATTGACATTGGAACCCAGCTTTTCAGCCCAAGGTTCACAACAATGGCACTTCTACAAGAAAGCACAGCGGCTCAGATTGCACTGAGTCAATAATGTTTATTAATAGACTTAGAATTAGGGACATAGTCTGATCTAATTACTGTAATTATATTCTTTATCAACTCGCAAAACGAAGCAAAACTTGTGTAAATCGATAGCGCCAAATCGGGCTGTCGAATTGAGTTGTCGCGGATTTGATTACTGTCCGGAAAACTACTGAGAAGGTCTCATGGCAGCCAAGCGTAAAATTCTACTCCATGCAATGACGCCACAGTTTACTTTTAGACGGCAAGTACAAACCAAGTCACCGAATGGATTTACGTGAGCACATTAATTTTTTGGATAATAAGAACACTACTGATCTATTTCTATTAAATTCGTTGTAAAAGTTAGGACATACCAATACTTAGGCCGTATTTTTTGTTCAGCCCACACAGCCCACACAACAAAAATGGAAACTGCTTTAACTGTGCCAACACGTTTAAAAATAATTATAGTTCAATTTGGGTCTTAGTACAAAAGTTGGTCTATGTCGGTGACTTGGCCTGCTATTTTTGGGAGCTTCGGTTTTAGACTATTATGACTGGATTACTATTTCTAGCATTGAAGAAAAACAAGGCAAATCTCTTACTCGGCGTCCTTAACTGGTTAACACAAGTAGGCCTATAAAGCCTGAAACTGTTCACACGTGGCGATTTTGTAAGTCAAGACCGCACTGGTCCGTGACTTTTCTCTGTAATTGGAGCAAGGTTGAAGAGAAAAGAAAGCACCGGAAACTTTGGTTTTGATATTATAACCGCTCCATTGGAACTACCTGCACAAACAACTCTCAGACAGGGTGCCTGATAAAATACAAATTGCTGATATCTTCTAAATATGCCATTTAAAAAAGAACGGAAAAAGATCGTCTTAAGTTCTTTACAATTACCTTTTACACCCAGGTCCTCACTTACACGTTTAGTGGACATGGACTTGAGTCATAATTAGCATAATAGTAAAAGTCTTCATTGATGCGGCTGAGGTCACTCCTAAGCTTTGTCAGCCACAATTAAATTAACGCCACTCCATATAATTATTGGGAAAGGCTACGCACAGAAGTTTTGAGGAGAGAATTTCTTCGTCACTCACTATCGCACGTTCACTTTTTAACAAGCTTGCTTGCCTAAATAATTGCAGTGTTGTATGGTGCTTGTACAAAACATAAACAAACTACGCCCAAAACAATAAACGTGTAACTATGGCATTTAAACAATTGGCTAATTCAAAACGATTACTAAGGATGATCTCTCGATCTCACAAAGATTTAGAATGTCTAGGGCACCCTATTGTTAAGTAAAAGTTTCCTTTATATTTGCGTCTTTATAATTATTTGAACCAACTAATTAAAGGTAAAACCTGGATACCTTTTAGACAAAAAGGCGTACATACTTGTATGGGCTTTCATGATATTACAACGCATTTTTCAAGAATACGAGTTTCGTCACAGCACTGACTTCTACTCTGGGATTAAGGATAGACAGGTAAGGTCAACAAGACTGGCGGCCAGTGTTTCACATGGGAGAGAGAGTGACTGAAGGTTACAGTAGCGCAGTGTAACGCTGACAGTGAAGGGTCAACGTTGCACTGTAATAGGTGAAACGCTTAGATGCATTTTCCTGCATCTTACTACAACATAATATCATTGACCAATAGCCAACAGAGAGTGGTGTTGACATGAATAGTGTCACATTAGAGGAACAAAAATAATCTGACTGTCTGTCTGTCTCTGTGTCTGTCAAAACTTCGGGCTACTCTACAGTCACAGTGCCCTTGTGATAGCCACCATGCTACAACCTCGCAAATCTGTTGAAGGTTCTTTTGGTAAAAAAATGAGTAAAAAACAAAACCAAATAGTAGTACATGTATGACATTCTAGAGTTTATGACTCACAGTTACCGGTGCACTGAGCTTATTCATGGCGGTACTTCTCATGCATAACGAGCCATAATGACGTACCCGCATCGATGAGGCCTGTTGTTTTCTCATGAATAATGGACAGTCCGGGATAGCCCTGCTGCCGGCTGATTTTTTGTTAAAAGGGAACAAGCCAATAGTTCCTGCAAGATAACTGTGGTCTATAGGGTTGAGAATTTAAATAGGGTCTGTGTGGTTAAGTAGTAGAGATCTGTATGCACTATGTTTGCTTCTCTACTTGGTTGTATGTTCAGAAGTGTGTATGTGTGTTTGTGATAGTGATAGAAAGAGTTCGATGAGTTTGTTTTTACGGCACGTCAGCAAGGTAACGGCTACATTGTCCCCACCATGTCATTTGACAGTTAATACAGTATACTAGTAGAACTCTCTCTCTCTCTCTCTCTCTCTCTCTCTCTCTCTCTCTCTCTCTCTCTCTCTCTCTCTCTCTCTCTCTCTCTCTCTCTTTCTTTCTCTCTCTGAGTGGTAAAAGCATACAAATTGTGAATAAAAAGGTAGGTTAAAAGTAGAGGGTATATACAGTAGTTTACATGACCCATGTGTAGGATTATCACACTTAAATTTAATATAATAACCAATATCCTTCAGATACATCAGTAGGCGCTGGGGACTAATATAAGTATTATGCTCTCTAGTGGTTGGGAAGCGAGGTAAAAATTTATTTCCAGGTAAAAAAAAAAGCGGACATTCAACCACAATATGACACTTATGGATAATTGACAGTTGCAGATATGACACTGTGGAGGCTCTTTACCTCTCAGTAGGAAGCCTTGTTTCTATATCAACAAAACTAGCGCACAATAATAATAACAAAAACAACAACAATAATAATAAAATACTACTACTACTACTACTACTACTACTACTACTACTACTACTACTACTACTACTACTACTACTACTAAGAAAAAAAAGAACAATGATGGGAATGATAATAGTATTAAAATAATAATAATAATAATAATAATAATAATAATAACTACTACTACTACTACTACTACTACTACTACTACTACTACTACTACTACTACTACTACTACTACTACTAATACTACTAATAATAATAATAATAATGACAAAATCACTTCTTTAGCTATGCTATGCTTGCGCTTATCACAAAACGAAATGAGAAACAAGTAAATATTTTTTTAAGATGAATACGATGAACTACTTAACAAGTATGATATCATATCTATTCGTATTTATTTTTAAAGCTGCAAAGATAAGTTAATACTCCCTGATGAACAATACCCAAACAGTTAAGAGACTGACATATCAACCAAGTGCCAAACTCTGCTAGGCACCTGAATTAACTACCATCACTCTGTACAAATCGACACTGAAGTAAGTACAAGTTCCACTCTGATGTTTTGAAAACCTACTAGGATTACAGGGAGTTGGTGACATAAAACAGTGAACGTAAACGCTTTGATTTTTGTTTTAAATGCATGCACCCTTCATCATAAAACTGATTATAAATTGTATGTGCAAGGAACAGTTTGAAACGCGTTTATTCAAAACACGTTTAAATTATTCCTTAACGTTCATATAGGTCAGAAGCGATGACCGTGCTATGTGTTGTTTCAGCATCAAACCTCTGATACGACTAGAAGAGAGAATACACCCCCCACCCCCCCTCACACACACACGTTTGAAAAATATCCCTCGTCAACTGTGACAACGAGTGAAAATGGCCTCAAATGCACATACCCAGTGGGAGATAAGCTTTAACTTCCCTGGTGGGATCCTATACGACAACGACAAAAATGCTCAGCACCACCATTAAATCTTTTACCAGCGCTGCCCCTGCACATTTCACTTCAGAACACAGCAGATTCATGAGCAAACGCACTTGCCATTACTTATTTTTACTCTTGACGAACAGGATCAGCCGCCCACCATTATAACTGTACGTATTTCTTCTACGGTCTTGCAATTAGAGAATTATAACTATTTAGGGTGCCAATATATTATGTATTATTCTCAGGACTGGTCCAGCAGACAGTGTCTAAGAGCACACAAACACGAAATGTAAAAAATAAAGAAATAATAGTGGCTTAACAAGAAAGAAGCACATAGTGAAACTCATTCCAAAGAATAACACTCAGGAGCACAACACTAAGTACAGTTCCCAACTCAATGAAATGTCAAAAACGATCGACAGCCGATGCTTTGTAGTGAGTTCGGTGATCAAAGATCCACCTCTGGAGCATTGGCGTGAGAGAGCAAAGGCTTTCACGTTTCAATAACCGATTCGCTTGAGCTCGCACAAATAGAAAAACGGACAGTTCAAGATAGCTACAGATGTTTGGCCTCTTTGACAAGACACAAGAAGACGCCGATATGAAAGAAACAACAGCCTTTTTTTTTTTTACAAAATAAATATAATTTTAACAGGTTCAAAGAGTTCCAATTTATAATCAGGAAAAAATAATGTGAAGATCTTAAGCTTGAAAGCGACGGCACTTTCATACTCCGGGCTTTTGTTCTTGTTGTTGTTGAATTTTCACGATTGTCAAATAGATGGCATAACTGTTTAAACATTTTTCAGAGAGAATGTGCACGTATTTTGTAAGTCCTCTTAATATTAGAACATTAAAATACATCCTTTTCCTCAAGAAAAGGATAAAAAGCTTATGCAGATCATGAACTAAATGCAAAGTTACACTAAATAAAATAATAATGTGTAAAAATTAAAGATCTATTAATTGGTTTCAAACATTAAGCACAAAGCATTGACAAAGACAGCGGATGAGAAGTATTATTGTATTATCTTGTCCCCCCCCAAAAAAAATACACTGAATTCTAAGATGCTAAAATCCAATGCATAAAGCAATAAGCATTTAGAAATGGTGCATGTAATTGCTATAATGCTTTAAATTCAACCTTATCTGAACGCTTTGTTGTTTGTTTTTCTGTTTGTTTTTTGTTTTTTTGGGGGGGGGGGGGGGTTCGATATGGCCCTCACATTGAAATGACACGTGTAAGAATTCTTTCTTCCGAGTAGCGAAACGGGTACTTTTTCTTTCTTTCTTTGGAAAGGCACTGAGGCCAATGCCCCTCCTAAGTTAACATCGATGGAGATCACCTTTCGGGAATCCCGACGTCCAATAGTTTAACTATTATTGATCTCTCTATTTCCTCAATCGATTGTTGTACAGAAAAGGGTCGCGTTCATTATTGATTTAACGGAATTGATTTTGTCCAGCGTTGAAGAGACGCGTTAACGCGTTAGGTGGCACGTGAGTTTAGGACTGAGGCCGACTGAAATCAGGAGAAGAACGCTCCAGCAAACTCACAGCCCACATCCACAAACCTTGGGGAACAATCATTTTATGTACATTTTTTGCCGGTATTTCAGGCCCAAGGGATGGAAGTAAGGTAGATTCAGATCGCGTGACTTTATTCATCAGCTTCCTCTTTTTAATTAATACTGTTGCGTTGCGTTATCCAATAGATATAGCAAAAGATGTGGGTTGCATTTTTCCCTTTACTTTCTTCTAACTACTGAAAGAACACAGAATTTTTTTCTCCAATTTCTTATTTGGAAAAATCATAATCATATACACTGCATGCTGTTCATGAAGTGGTTGCAGAAAGACTACAGAGCATTTCATATCTATCGCCGAATAAAATTAACCAAATACCTGGCCAAGATGATAACACTGCCTGTAATAATTTATGTCAGAGTAATCAATGCATTGCGAAAGGTAACCAAGATGTCGATAAGTCCAACGGCGGCTATTCGGCACGCAGCTCAGGGTAGTCACGAAATAAAAAAAAAAATGTTCCTGGATGCTTTCAACATCATTGTTTAACTTACGTGTAAACTATTTGATAATTATTTCGTGCTATAGGGAGGCTAAGAGTTTTACAGATAGATGAAAATACTTTCTGATAAACAGTTAAAACCATAGCCTACAAGCTTCGATAACTTTAGATGACTGTTGTAACAAATAAACCACTAAATTGGTTTTAAAAAATCAACAATGGAGGCCCCTTTTGTTTTCTTTTTCAAACACAAAAGTTAAATCAGTATAGTTAAGATAAAAAGATGTACACATGTACATGTATGTATCATCATGTACAAAATTATCATTTCGAAACACAAGAAATGATACTATCAGTAACAATGCTACTTCATAATTATTACATAACGGCTAGTTTTGCACGAGGGGGAAAAGACAGACGTCTACACTCTGTACTCCTGGTTAAAACTGGACATTCTATGAGACACATACAGTAGCGCTTGAGAGAAACTCAAAACCCACTTATTCCACATCGCGCGTGCGTGTGTATTTCAATCATCATTTCTCGATGTACACGCACTATCATTTTCATCATTCATTAGTTCTCAGAAAAAAACCAGCTTTCTGCTGGCAAACTCTCTCCTGGATGTCTCCTTGGCACTACGCTCCCAACAAGGATTCAACACAACGACGGAGCCCCACAGCGGGGACGCCAGGGACTTGGTGATATTTTACTGACAACAAACATACACTGGGTTAAAAAAAAAAGGGGGGGCTTTATCAGTGATCAAGTGGGAAATTTAAGAATAAGAAACTGCCGCTCTAACATTTAACTACCTCGTACCTTATGATTAAAAGTCTTTGTTGGCAATACAATGTGCTTCAACTAATAGGCGGTTGCGCATGAATAATAATATTGAACATGAATAATAAAATGGACAGCTAAGTTTTAAAGCCAGCAATGAACAGATAGCTGATGGCAGATATACAGCACTAGCTGAGTAATTTTAGATTCATTCAGATGCAGAAGTGAGTAAGAACTGTGGTATGCAATATGTGTCCAGCATAAAGGATGCAAAATCAATTACTTAAACGGAGTTTCCCTGAGAATTAACACAAGGACGCTGTAGTGATCTATTTTAGTGAAATTTACAAAACTGCATACATTAAATACACACTTTCTCTCTTTTCCCACCTCCCTTTCCCTCCCCTTCCACCACCCCAAATCTCTCTTTTTCTCTCTCTCTTGTCTGTCTCCATGTCTCTCTCTCTCTCCAACACTAACACACTCGTTAGGTTTCCATTTGCAGAGAAATAATAATTTTGTTTATCATATTCAGTCAGCATTTAAATCCAGCAAATTTATAGAAAAAATGCATAGTAGAGTTATAATTTAAGGTAAAAAGTAGTCAGTAGAGATAAAAAATAAACCTCTGTCTTTCGCCAACCACTGACTCTCTCCCTTACCCCTCTAAGGCTCCAAAAATGCAACTGATTGTTAATTATTGCCTTATTATTATCATTGTTTCTCTATCCCACCCACCCCCATTCAATCCTTTTAAAAAAAGCTCTGAATTAAAAATAAACAAACAATGAGACAATTGTGTAGGTTATCACAAATGAAAAGCTTACCTTAAAGTGGGCTGATGACGCCTCCTTCGTCACATGGGATGTGGAGAATCTTGTAAAGCAGAAGAGCAACATCCAACAAAAAGCTACTCCATTCATGATGATCAGGGCTGCCCTTTCAATAGTACATTTAGGGTGGTATAATTTTCACACAGTTTTTACTGCTAAGGCAACACAGTTCATTTTGTTAACAGATAGTTATATGATTTTCTTCTTTCTCTACAGGAAAGTAGAATTGTTCATGTTCTATCTACTTACAAGAAATTTAGACGAAAGATCATTCGAAAAACTGCCTCCATGTTGACACCAGACCTGGGGATGACACAAAAAAACAAACAGGTTTTCAGGAAATACAAAAACATAATGTATGAATTATAAACCTAATAGGGTGGCAACTCAATTTAATTGAGGCACTGTGTGCCATGTTCATTCTTTTAGGAATAGATGCAATGGCTGAAAAGACACTTTTTAGAGGTAGATCCCTAAAGAATTGAGTACATTAACATTCTATGTGGTATCATTACGCTGTTTAGTGTTAGAATTGGGATAGTCTACACGCAGTGTACAACATCATGTTTTTTTTAGAGTGTCTATTCGCACTATACATGGTGTACTATAATTCAGTGTTTTTGTTCAAATGAAATAATTTGGTTTGACCGTAGAATAAAACTAAGCTCTTTCCTATTTTAATCATGTTCTCTTGGTCTAAAGACAGAATATTTTCTGTCTCAAGTAGAATAATTGTGATGGACAGCGTTTTCGACCACTATTTAGATAGAAATACAGATGCTAGGTGTGTATACAAAAACACTAGGTATTTATTTAGTGCATATGGGCTTGGTCTATTTTTATCCAAATTTCGCTATTTCCTTATTATTTCCAAATGTGTTTATTCCAATAAAATTATTTGGTTGGGCCGTCGAAGAAGCAAAACTATTTCTTAAACCTTTTCTAGATCTCAAGAAAGAATAATATTATGGCTGAATCTATATGCAGGAAAATTTCGACAAAAATACTAAAGGCCTATTGCATATCTATATTATAGCAAAATTTGGAAAGAAGCGCATATATAAAGAGGCCATCTCTTTATAGAATGTACAAGCTGGGTTCCCCGTTCATACGAACAGGTTGATAACAGTGAAATTGTATGTAAGCCGATTCTTTTTTAAAGGGGAACTTTAGAATCCTTGCCATCAGATAATACAATTTTGCTTCCTCCTTTTAATACATCAATAATTCTATCTAGAAAGTTACGCTAGTACTACTGCTGCTAATGGTAGACATATTTCACCCCTTGAATCCAATAATTTTGAAAAATATGAAACCTTATAACATCCAAATGTTTGTTTCGGTAAAAGGGTTAAATAATCTTATCTTCGCATAAGTAAACAATTTTTTTTTAATTTAATGCCAATTCTGCAATAATCCCAATAGTTGTTATTTAACTAAAAGTTTGTTCTACCATGACTCCTGTCTCAGCCGGTCCCGTTATGCTAACACCGACCCAACCAGTTACACTTACAGGGGACAAATATCAGACAACAACAAAATCTGCCGATCATGGGATTCGATCCGCGGACCTCCTGATCTGAAGACCAACGCTCTACCACATGAGCATTTTGCCCCCCGTGTGATGGGATCTATAATCTAGATTTATTTAACTTTTTATTAGTTATGCCTATGATCTAGATAGACTGTTCAAGTAAGCCAATATTTTAGATGTAGATAGATTGCTTTTAAAAGTAAGCCTAGATTCTATATCTAGATAGATTACTGAAGTCCAGCGGTAGAGGCAAGGTGTGGAACTGACGAACTGGTAGCTATGCCATTAGAACATTCGGTTGTCTATGACACCTTAACTTCTTAAAAATTTGGTACTTGACGATGGACAACAAAATAGATCTAACCAAGCCTAGATCTAGTTATTATAAAAAACGATCCGCAAATCCGATAGCAAACTACTTTTAATGACAAAGTTGTGAAAAAATAAATCAATAAAAAAGGACCAGGTAAACCTAGTATTTAGTTTTCTGTGAAAATTTCATAATTATAGGTTGAGCAGTCTTTGAGCCTTTTGCGAAGGACCCCTCGATTCTACTAAAATATATAGATTATAACATAGAAACCATTATGTTTTACAGTCCTACAAAGTGAAATAATTTTTTTTGCAGTACACAAAGTTTCTCTTGATTATAAATGATTATTTGGATCTAGTTATGTGCTGTACAAACGAACTCACTGCTTACTCAAACTTTCGACAGATGAAATGTTATCTAGGTACAACTTTTCTACAAGTGCATTTAATTTAGACTCGGACATTAGTCAATTGAAAAATTCTCTAAATTTGGTTACTGCCTTGAAGTCCCCTGGCTCTGTGAGTGGCCAACTTTAGGGGTATAGCGCTGGTACGTCATCTTGTTACAGAATACCTTGTCTTATTTAATAAGCACTCAATTTTCTCTGCTAAGAATATCAACCAATGAAAAGGTGCGACTTTCCTGGTCTTGTCTGCTCCATCAGTTTTATGAGAAATCTAGGAAGTATGGTGAAGCAAACAGGCAGACCACGAGGTGTGAAGTCTGGTTTTTTGGTTTGTCCGCTTAGGAGATTATTGTTCACTGTTACTGACCATTGAAGGGTATCTGTGGGTTTTGATACAGCTACATTGTTTGAACGATGAGCCTTTGAGATATTTTATGATTTGAGAACACCGACCTTTGTCTATATGGCGGTTGAGATAAAGCCCTAAGGGAGCAGGGGAGATACAAAAAATTGCAGTTTGTGATCATGCATTTAGAGAGTGAAGATTGGCATTTACTCTCTCTGACCAATCAGCGGTATGGGATATGGCAGCTCCTCTATCTGATATGAACAATAGTCCCAAGGAGAGATATATGACATCTATTCTCTCTGACTTGACCAATCAGCGGTATGGGGCATAGAAGCTCCTCTATCTGATATGAACAATAGTCCCAAGGAGAGATATATGACATCTATTCTCTCTGACTTGACCAATCAGCGGTATGGGGTATGGAAGCTCCTCTATCTGATATGACCAATAAGCCCAAGGTCGGGTGTATAACATCTGTTCTCCTTCACTCTCTATGATATTACCAACTGGCTTCAAGATAAAAGGTATCTATTTTCTGTTACCTGACTACTCAACATTATGGTGCATTAGACAATAAACTATAACTCTTTCATTGATCCCGCTACACACGTACATGCACTCAGTGTCCGATCCCAATTAATTTCCAATTTCTTCTTTCCAACTAAAGCAAACCTAAGCGGTGCCATATAAATTTTAAAAAAAAAAACAACAACAAAAAAACAACATTCATATATGCATTAGATGCACATTGAGTAGATTTCTTACGTTAGAAAATGCAGGGTTTTCAATCTTTATAAATTTATGTATATCAAATCGAACAAACTCTCCTATGATTTCACATCTTTACTCAAACACTCCATGAGGCACTGCAGACTTCGCAGCCACACTAGACGTAGTACTAGCCAGGTAACACTTTCAGCTGACCACAAACAGAATACTTGAGTCAGAAATCAACTAAATTGATATTTTAGAATCCATGACTTGTTCCAACTGCATGACAATTCTAAATTTTAAATCTAAATTTTACATTTAGATCTATAGCTTATCTACAAACCTACCCTGGATTTCTAAATCTAAATCTAGTCTGAGAATGTACTAGTTAATAAAATGTAAAAATGCCTAGATTCTATATAAACTAGGCCTAGGTCTAGAGAATCTGGATCTAATCTACTTTAAAAGTATATAATGTCGTATTAGGAGTAGAATCTAGATCTAGTCTGATGTCTAGATAAGATCTAGAGTTAGGTCTAGTTCTAGGCCTAGATTAGATCTAGATCTAGATCTAGATCTAGATCTAGATCTAGATCTAGATTACTGATAATACTAATATTTTTGTCAAAGGCTGGATCTGGATAGATCTAGATCTAGATATATTTAGATCTAGATCTGTAGATGAACAGATACAAAAATTATAGCTTATATGATATGCTTTCACAGATCCAAATAATATGTCTATAACCCGATCTAAATACCTGTTTTGTTTTCGTAAGCAACAGCACTGGTCAAGTGGACATTAAGGCGCTGATCAGTGGTCACTGAGTCTGTGCAGAAAGTAACAACAAGTGTCTGAAAAAGTAGGCTAACAACACCGTCAACACATATTATGGTTAGTCTAACGTTCAAACTATAACGTTATCTGTAACATGTTTTATCTTTTTTTTTATAGCGGCACATTAGCATTTCAAAACGCTCATTACATTAAAAAATAACTTGTCTAGATAAAGAATCAAGTGTATACAATTTATGAAAAAATGAGACTTTACTAACACTCTCAGTTTGCTCGCCAATCGTCAACTAAAAGAAGAAGAAAAAAACAACAGTTGGAACTTCTATCATTTTAGAGCAACTTCAAAAAAAATTTTTAAGGAAGTGAATAAAGTGCTAGTAGTGAAACCGGTCGACGAAACCCTGCTAAAGAAAGATTACAAAACAACAACAGCAATGGAAACAACAACAACAACAACAACAACAACAACAACAACAACAACAACAACAACAACATAAATAACAAAAGAAAAAAGAAAAAAGATTTATCTTCTTTAACATTTTTAATATTTTTCAGCAACTATGACTACATTTTTGTCCTTATAAAATAAAATTTCACACTTAGTTCAAATTTTATCACATTCTTATGCTTTTATTTATGGTAACTTCGTTTTGTTCTCAAGCACGGATGAGCTTGAAGGAACAAAATGCTCATCCTAAATAGATATAATCAAAATATTTTCTTGGTGCCGAGAGCTATAACTTAATATTTTGTGGCAATTCCAGTACATTATCCTGACCTAAAAGCATAAGGTCAGAGGTGTATGAAAAGGGTTGTGTAGTTTTGAAGAATGTGTACTTTTGGGTTGTTTTGATCAGAAACAGTTCTCTGAAAAATAATGTTCATATCATTTTGAATGGCCGGTATGTCTACTTGGTTAGTGTCTGCAATCTCATACTGCATCGAGCCAAGGTCACGATACCGTTTTGAGAGCACAAGGGTTGTTAGGGCATGTCTGAATCTGTTTGTCGCATATTTTTCTAGCAATTCTGAGAACACATAACTTGTAAATATTTTTGTTTCATGGATAACCGACAAAAGCATGCGCAGCTATGGTAATCTTGTTGTCTAGTTTTGCAATTTTCAAAGACTTAATCAAGGCTGCAGATAGTTTCAAATTGAAAGTAAAAAACAACTATAAAATAAAAACTCATACGTTCTGGAAAGTTGATGTAAGGAAATATTACAATCTCTCGATTGTGAAAAAAGCACCATTATAATCGGCTTTGAGGAACTCGGGAAGAAAAGAAAAACATGGAAACTTTATAATTATATTTTTTTAAAGCAACAGCAGCAAAGTACTAAAATTTATTAAAACTTACCCCCCCCCCACACACCAAATCCACGAAAAATCTAACAAAACAAAAGAAAACAACAAACAAAAACAACATAAAAACAACAACAACAACAAATTCTGCACAGAATCAGAAAAGTAACGCTTTGTACTAGATGATAGGAAGAACGTTCATCTTCGAGTGCCAGTCAGAAATGTTTAAGTTTAGAGTTGGGATAAAATGCACAAAAATAAGTGTGTTAAATCTTTTAAGTTTGTATTAGTTGGCGACTGTGATTTCATATCAAATTACTTTTGGCGATGTAGAAAACAACCTACGACCGTGAAAAAAATAATAATTTAAGCTTAATGGTGAGTTGACGAGTGCCAGTCAGAAATGTTTAAGTTTAGAGTTGGGATAAAATGCACAAAAATAAGTGATAGAAATACAAATTTCATACTGTCTTCCAGTGACCCGAGGCGATGGTTCACCCGGCTATAAGCAATCTTGCCGTCCATGAAGGGAGAGTCAAAAATGTAATATATAACTTCTTTGAGGTACAAAACACGTGTCACTGTTACGTTCCCAGTAAACTTACATGCACGTTTTTTCAACCATGAAGCACCAGTGATATCTATTTATAGACTAGATAGGCCAACCAACAATAACACACATAAAGCAACCACCAATCGAGATAAGACCCCCAACACCAATTATTAAAAAAAACCTAGGTTTAACGTGACTAATTATTTATTTTAAGCTAGAGGAATCATAATTAATGAGAGCACAGCGTTGTGAGTGACATCAGATATATCGAGTCCTAGACATTGTCTTTTCAATTGCTTAGCTCTATGGTGAATTTATTAAATTTAATGAACATTTTTTTAATTATAAAATATAAATACTACTAACCTCCATTGTGATAAGCTAGTATGCGATCACAGCAAAAGATAATGTAAATCGACGATTAAGTCAAACAGAAACGGTTTGAAATGTAAGTACTACTCACTTCCATCGTGATCAGAAAGTATACAGTCAAAACAAATAATGTAAATCTCGTGTGAAATTTTGCTGAATGACTTTTACATGTTTCTATCCAAGATTATCATGTTGTTTCACAAATCGGTCTCTTAATCTACCTAAAGCCAGCCATGTGAGAGTCTTATAGCTTGCACACAGATTGGAGCTGGGGCATGCCTTACATTTGGGTGATTTTTAAAACATAAACAAGCAGCCTCTAGTGTATTGTAAACAGACTTGTACCTTATCTCGACACTACAACGTGAAGTCATAAGAAGAATGAACCACTTAATCCCCAAGAAAGGCTTAAAACCTGAAAGCAGATGATATTGTTTACTTCACTGTAATATACTGACAGCGGACCCATTTTACGAGACCATAATAACTTTGAGCACATATCCTGGGGTATTTAACTATAACTATAATTATTCAGAAATAATAATTATTGTTCGACCGAAGATCTTCCGACTGGGAGATCAACGCTCTACCACTTGCGACAGTTTGCGTCGGCGCTAGTGTAAAGTGAACGACCAAATTCCATGGACCCTGCCCTGAAATCCCGTCGCCGTATTTATTTCTTGAACACCAAGATACGTTGAATTAGGATAGGGCTTCGCTTAACATTTTACATATTTTTACAAATATAATCAAGTATATTGGTATTTTGATCACGCATACATGATCTAGTGCAATTATGTGGAAAACTTTAGCATAGCCATAATAAAAGAAATTCAATCTTAATTGCTGAAATTTTAGGATCTAAACTCGAAAAGGTTGTATCTAATTAACCGTAGAAGACGGATGCATGTAGTGTTAGTTGCGTAGAATACGCTCTTAACTAGGGCCGGTTGATATAACCTGTATAACAGGTTTGCATCTTACACTGCTTTGTATAGATCATATCAAGATACAACACCGCACGACTTAAATAAATCAAAGCAAGACATAAGACAAGTCCTTTATAGGATGCAAACAAGGGAGTCGTATGTAGGATGCAAGCAGTCGCGTACTATACAGGATACAAACATGCGGTGTACTATATAGGATGCAAACAAGCGAGGCTTATATAAATCACTTTTTAATTAGTTTTATGGGAGATGTATGCGCACAGCGAGTCAGAGCTCAGCCAAGTCAAAGTATACTACTTTTTACTAGACTGGATACAAAAAGTGTCCACATCAACTAGCAGCGTCCCCTGTGAAATACGCGGAATATGCAACCTGTGGTACGTGTACCAGCTGATTATGTTGTATACTGTTGCGTTGGTATCGGAGTTTCGTTTTTAACTTCAAGATATCAACAAACGAAGTGAACGTAAAAAATGTTTAGAAGAAAAGAAGCAAAAGCGAAAATTGCGCCCCAATAGATTGCCCTTAACCTATACAACACCATCCTGAATTATGATCGTATAGATTCCCATTAAATCCTGAGAGGTTACTTTCGTTCTCAGTCTAAATCTAGAGTCTATATTCACGTAGACAGTAGCTTAGACCAACAATCTAGGTCTACAATACCGGTTCAAGATTTTTAGATTAAATCTCAAATTTTACCTAGATCTACATAAGACCAACACTGTGTGAACAAATCGAGAATCTGTATGAAAAACACCAAGTGAACGTACAGATCTAATAATATTATATAGATCTATTTATCTTAGGTTCAAACTTAGAAACAATAGATTATTAGGCTGTATGCATAGATCCAGGTTTAAAAGTCCAGTTGGGATTCAACAACAACAACAACAACAACAACAACAACAACAACAACAACAACAACAACAACAACAACAACAACAACAACAGCAAAGCTCTTTATCTGTTTCTAGATGTATTGTTTTATGATTTTTTGTAGCAATAATAATATGAATTATAATCACCCTAGGCTTGTGACAGTAAAACCCGGGCTATGACAATGAGGTTGAATACACACAACAAAAACAAAAACCAAACATGGACCTAAATATACGTTAACATTTGATTTTTTAATGAAATTCTATTTATTAGTAATAGGCCTAAGCCATAAATAGCAAATCAGAAAAAAGCGTGGGTCCTGTTCATCTTGTAATGTGAGATGTCACGTATGTTGTTTTTTGTTTTGTTTTTGTTTTTGTTTTGTTTTTTGAGAGATAAGAGCAAGTTTTACTGAGTCTTTTATGTGTTTTAGTTGCGCGCGATGGCTCATAAACTCACATCGGTTGGATCGCGTGAAAGGCTCCGCCAAAGAACTCATCAGCAACTTCACCGTTCGTTATGTTTCCCGTTTAAATCATTGAAAACAACCAGTTCACTTATCCAGCAGCTCGTTGTGGTTCACACAGAAATTCAGCCAAATCCACAACATCATGTAACTTATAAAAAAATCCCTAAGACCCACTAAAAATATACAAAAAAACAAACAAACAACAACAACAACAACAACAAAACCAACACAAAAAAGACAACCAATAAAAAACAAACAACAACAAAAAACATTGATGTAAAATATATTTTTTTTTAATCTTGAAAAAACAACAACAAAAAAAAAACAAAAACAACAACAAAAACATTGATGTAAAATAATTCTTTAAAATCTTGAAATTTGCATTGTGTCTTTTGATTCAAGGAACCATTGGTGTACAAAACTTTTCTGTATGGTTATGAAAACTGTTCATTTGCCAGGCAATGGCAAGCCACTATATGTTTTCAAATACATCATGTAAATGCGTGAAGATTAACGAGCAGTCATGGCGATATATAACAGCTGTCAAGCTAACAAAATGTGGTAATGTATTTGCACTTAGTTAAAAGAAAATATCCATCTCTCTCTTCTCTCTTCTCTCGTGGCAGTGACAGAGAATGATGATCACAATCCATGATAATAATAATAATAATAATAATAATAATAATAATAATAATAATAATAATAATAATAATAATAATAATAATAATAATAATAATAATAATAATAATAATAATAATAATAATAATAATAATAATCAAGAGAATTTTTAAATTATGATGATGATCATCATGATCTGAAGTCAAATAGAAACCAGATATATCTGGACTCTAGATTTATTTCTAAATCAAGGAAATGCGGATTTTTACATATTTCGGTGCTATGTGCGTTACATAGTTACTACAATCTAGATTATATCTAGAATCTAGTCTCCATGGACTAAAAAAAAGGTAATACATGTAGAATAAAAATCTTAAAGAAGTTGTCATCTTGTCCTTGATTACCTACTGGCTTTAAATATTTTCACTCTTGGAGAAAAACATGATTTATGAGTAGTTTTACACTTCAAAACTCGTCTGACGTTTGACTTGTCGTGTTTCTAACCATGTTTACTCGGGGGCGTTACCCGTAAAAAACACAGGGGCGCTGTAAAAAAGTCGAGGACTTTTGTTAAATAAGGGTTTGAACAATCTTGGTTATTCCAGAGTCGATGGACAAGTTGAGCTAACGCAGAGCGCGTAGATCTAAAAGGAGATGGCTACTGATTAAAACAGTGGGTAGTGCTTGGTGCTTCGAACACGCCTCTGAACCTTTCTTTTCCTCCCACACCCACTAAAACAAGTTAAATATAAAACTTGTTTTGCTTTAAATCGATGACTTGTGCATTACATCTTAACACCTTGGTTTATAAATATGTGTTATGTTTATTAAACACCACCCAGCTCTTACACAGATATCGTGAAAAGTGCAGCGCGCTGGAGATCAGCCCGTCCTATTTATCAGGTCACTGCGCAACACCGACTTAATACTTTTACACGATTTTCTCTACAAAACACTGCTTCCAAAATCGGAATTCAAAACTATGAACGACAGATTTTCAGCAGGAAACGAACCAATAACACCAGTATTTCAGTAAACAACTGCATCCCGTGACCCTTCCACTGTACAGTGCAAATTGTATACAAGTAGTTGCGTTTTTAGGACCTCTTTTATTTTAATAACTTCAGTAAGTTCAAATCATTTCTCAACATTGCATTCATAGTAAAAACATTGAATTAGACCTTGTTTATAAAACCTTCTAGTTTTACTCTAAAGTACACACAAACCTCAGTAGCCTTACGGAAGGGTATTTTATCTAGTCTTATAGATAGATTTATAATAATTATACTTATGCTCGGAATGCATTCTGCACTGGAATCCTGGATCATCACAATCGATGACCATACTTTGCCCCTTTAGATATTATTCCTCTGTGTTATTTCTTCTGGTCTGTTCCTTGATATAATTCAAGACATCCTCTAGATTACTTGTCATTGCGGATGCCTTCTAGACACCCTTGTATGTAATAGATTCACTAGCCACAGGGTACATTTAGTGATTTACTTAGGCTGAAGCCATGTCCAAATAAGAAAGCACAAGTTTCCTTTCCTTTAAGTTATCATGCTTCAAAAAGTATCGGTTTTTGATACTTCAAGTTTAGATTCTAATTTCTTTGAGGATACTGACGTCTGTTCTTTTTTTTTTTCCAACTTACCTTGAAGAACCACATTTCAACGGCTGAGCTAGATACACACTAGATCTAACGCACTATATCTAGATCTATCTATAGTGTTTTTGTGCAAGTAATGGACTTAAACGTTGTGAATCGCAGCTATTTTACTTAACACAATTTATTTTTAATAAGTTGATCTAGGAAACGTTAAATTAGGAGAGAACATAGCTTTATTCAGCAGTCTGATCAAAGAATTTGATTTGAACAAAGCTGACTTAGGACTATAGAGATATCAGTAAAGCAAAATTTGGACAAAAGCACTACATCTAAAGTTTAAGTATCTAAACTCTCAATTATTTTAGTTTAAAAACACAATTATAAATAATTTTTCTTTAGATAAGCCCTTTTGAACCTTTATTAGCAGAGAATGGAAATTGTTAAGCGCACTGAGCATAATCGTTCATGGAAAGGCGCTGTATATAAATTCAGTATATAATATCATGAAGAGAATTGTAATACATACAAGACCTTTCACATCTCACCACAGAATGATGGAGCAGCAACTGATCATTTTTGTTGTCATCCTGAGTGGAATGGTCAGCCACTGTTTAGTTGAAGCATCCCCTTGCCAAAATCCTGACAAAAGACCTTGCTTCTGCTCTACAAGTGAAGGAGATGTGAGCCTACAAGCTCTGATGGACAGCCAGCCCAACCGGTATTTGATGAATTGTTCTGTTTATGGTTAATCTGGTGAAAGGATTTGAAAAACATGTCTAGAGGCGAATTTAATTATTTTCATGTGGTTCGTGCAAGCATGGGCATTCTCCATCTTTTTTACCTACCTGCCTTTTCAAAATATTAGTAAAGCTTATAATACATTAATAATGGATTTTGACAAATATACAAAAACATTAAAATCACTAACTTATTACAATTGTTTTGTAAGATTCTGAAAAGAATACAATAATCAATAGTACATATAAAAGAATTGTTTTCTGGGCATTGTTGCGTTTATTATCTCTTTTCAATGTTTGTTTTTGGGGGGCGAGGTGGCCCTGGGGTAGAACATCGGCTTCCGCTGCAAAATGTCCCGGTTCGAGCTATAGCGATTTCACTCTATACTGGTTGGGTCGGTGTCAGTTTAATGTGACCGGCTGAGACAGGAGTCATGGCATCTCCGCCCTGTCTCGTGTGTGGCAGCACATAAAATTGTCAGACGTCAGTCTTGGGGCCCGTCCACAACATAGTCTATTAGAGAGGTTAGAAAGTATAACACAGTGGCTTATACTTTACTCCAGCCACTGGGTTCAGGTACATTTGATACCCAAGTTGGTGAGAGGGTTCTGCTCAATGAAATGAGATAATTCATTAATGGCCCCAGGGTATCTGGTTCTTGCTGTTTTTTTTCACAATGACCAACATGGATTCAGCCAATGATAGAAGATAGTCACCCTGTTTGTTTGGTATTTATTTTTTTTTTTGGGTTTTCTTAACTATACAGTGGTACAAATTTAAAATCTTAGAAAAAGCTAGCTCTCTATTTGAAGGCTTGCACAGATGTGTATGTATTTTTGTAATTTTTAAAGTGATTTTTCCAATTAATGATCAAATTAACTTCCCTATTAGGCATTTTTCACAATGTAAAACTTTGTATGTAAAGAAAACGTAGGCCTATATTTCAGCTATTCATTTTGTAAATTTTATTCTATCAGAGAAGCCGTATTTTGGTAGCAGCCTTGTAAATAACACGCTCAGTGCATAAAAGCACATCTCTGTTGCAGTTTTCTCTCACTCACTTTCTCTTTCCCTCCCTCCCTCTCTCTCTCCCTCTCTCTCTCTCTCTCTCTCTCTCTCTCTCTCTCTCTCTCTCTCTCTTTCTCTCTCTCTCTCTCTCTCTCTCTCTCTCTAACATATAATTACCACATCACAAGCCATTTTGATATACCTATGATAGCATGTGTTTAATGGTAATTTTGAAAGACACATAAAAATGAAATGAAAAACGTTGTAAAGAGCTTAAAATGATATTTACAGTGATACTGTACATGTCAATATCGAATAATGAAGTTGGTGATAATCTATTGTCAAGTTTAGTAAATTTCACAGAATAGTCACTGCACAGCTAGGACTGCTATTTGAGCAGGGCCCCAGTGCATTACTGGCCTTGGGCTCTGATGAGAAAACAAAGTCAAGCTGTTCCGGGTGCGATAAAAGCTGTAATGAAACCTCTTAAGTCAATGTAAATAATAGTATTGCCAAAGAACGAAAAGTTTAAAACAAAAATAATCTATAATGACTAAAAAAATACTTCCAATTGCAGCGATCCACTGTCTGTGACTTCAGGTGGTTACACATATTACATAGCTCCATGTGATAACCCAATAACAGTGACGGACTGCAAGAATTTGAATCCGGACCTTGTGGTAAGATGGCATTTGAGTTAAATTGATTTCTCTTTTTATTGACTTCGATATTTGGTTCTTAGACAGGTGTTTCACAGGGATAGCAGGTTCTTAAGTGGCAAGATCTTAGACAGAGACTACGTAATTTTTTTCTGTTTGTTTGTTAAACATTTCATGTTCATTTTATTATTTTCTTCAGAATATGTCGCTAAAGAGATGTTGGATTTAAATAGTTTATCCATGAAACCCACCCGAAGAAAAGAAATATATGAAGCATCATATGGAGCAACAACTACTAACATAAATATTAATCTTATACGCAGTTTCTTAGTTTACTTTATATGCCGTGTTGGATTCTATTTTTATTTTTTTTTCGTTTTGCTTCAAGGGTTGCCAAGTTCAAACTCAAACTCAAAGCCCTGGTGCATTTGGAATGGGGTTGAGATATAATTACGCTGTCACTGGAGACCCACAGAAAGATACTGTGGTTTTTATCAATCAATTTAAAGATCCTTTAGCCGGAACAATAAGGCAAGTAATTTTTTATGAATTAGTATCTTGCATATAGCCCAAATGTATGCCTACTTGAAACATGCATACTTATTTTGTTTTGTTATTTATTGGGAAAAAATAAATGGAAATGAAAACATACAAAATATGTTCCATTTCACCATTGAATTAAAGAATGACCTCTCTTCAACTATAGTTGTCATCTCATCTAATAATTATAAGATCATCATTTAATTTTTTGCAAAATTTAAGGTATTGAATGTGTTTTTGTGTGTGTCACTCAAACATAACTTGTGTGGAGAAAATTGTAACAAAGTTTTACTGAGAGTGAGAAAAATTTAATGCTGTGTAGGGTTTTACATGATTTTAACCTCTGTAGTTTTAATGACTGCTTCCACGAGCCACAATTTCCTTTTACCAGTTTTAGAAAGGCACCTTTCTCTGCAAAACAGTGGAATGGCTCAGGTAAAGATACCATCAAATATGCTTATTCCATTTATGAGTTAAATTTGAAAATCTGATGTATGTTGTACCTTAATAAATGGGTTCCACCACGAGCTACCTATCTGCATTTTAAAAATTTTACATAAAGATTTATGCTATGGCTGTCCTGTCTAGGCAACAGCTAGTGATAATGTATTTATGAAAGTTTATGATTCTTTTCCCCTGAGTTTGGTGTAAAGTGTTTTTTTTTTTCCTTTCCATTATTGATCCCAGAGTTATGAGATTGCATCTGGCATGTTTATCATCTGAGGCTGGAAAACTTTCTTTTGTTAACCAAACTGATCCAGGACCTACTACAATAACTTATGTAAGTTTATATCTGTATGACTTATGTGGATTGAAAAATATTTTCATATAGCATATAACTTAAAAATCTTCTTCACTAAGTCATATTTACTTTTAAACCGCACATTTTCTTTTACAAGTTATGTTGACTATAAACCTTACATATCTTCTTCTATCAGGCATATAAGTTTTAAACGATACACATCTTCATGTATAATTAATGTTAGCTATTAACCCTCAATGTCATAGACATTATTTCTCTATGTTTGAAAATAGCCATAACAACCAAAAACAATCAACGCTTATCAGGGGGTAATCAAGTGTGAATTGCTCACCTAATGCTGCTAAAGGCAACATAGAGAGAAAAACTAAATGTTCAACTCAATAGTTAGTTCTCGTCGCCGTGAATAGTTGAGATTTCAGCATTTCTTTATTTTGAATTTAAGTGGCAAATTTAATTTTTTTGAAAGAAATCTTGAAAATAATACCATGAAGAAATAAAAGAAAAAACACTCACAGTATGACCAAAACAGAGCCAGTGCTAAGGCCTCCAGAGGAAGAATGAGTGAGGCATGCATACTTTGTTTGTAGAAGGAAGTTCTGTGAATAAATTGTTCGAATAGAAATAGACACCTCTGTATTTTGATGATACTTAATGTCTCTACTATTAATCTCAAAGTGATATCTGAGAGAGAGAGAATGAGAGAGAAAAAGAGAGAAAGAGAGGGAGAGAGAGAGAGAGAGAGAGAGAGAGAGAGAGAGAGAGAGAGGAGGGAAGAGAGAGAAAGAGAAGGAGGGAGAGAGAGAGAGAAGAGAGTGGGAGAGAGAGAGAGAAAGAGAGAGAAAGAGAGTGAAAAAAACGGAGAGAGAGAGGAGAGGGAGAAAGAGAGAGAGAAAGAAAGAGAGAGTGAGGGAGAACATTAAAGCTGTATTAAAATTAGACATTCTTTTTTCCAACAGCTTTACATGTAATAAACATTGCTTGATTGTTTTTGGTTGTTATGGCTATTTTCAAACATGCCCTGTACTGGTTGAGTCGGTGTTAGTATAATGTGGCTGGCTGAGAATGGGGTTTCGCATTCACAACCAGTTTACCCAACAGACATAGATAAAGCAGAGGAAGTCATTAGAGTTTACATGAAGCACTACAGAGACGCATTCCCAAAGCATCACATATTACTATTAGAGAGGCACTGTGTAGATTGGATGAGAGCACATAGGTTTGGTATGGGTTTTCACGGGGAACAAGGAGGGGAAATGTTGCATTCCACGATAGTAAAAATAGAACATAGGGCTAGAGGTTTGCGACGTGAGAGAACAAAAATGGCTTTCACAATGGAAACATCAATTTTGCAGACCACCCCAGAGCTCACAAGTCTTGTGCCCCAGTCAAGGCCTCACAAGCACTAAATTTGTATTAACGGATCTCTATTCCATGTATATAGTGTACAAACTGTGTTAAGACAAACCACTCTCTGTAGTCTCGTTTCTTCGCATTCAACACCTTTATCTTCAACAACTTGTCACTTTATTGAGTAATGGCATTCACCAGTCTTTTTATCAATCTTAGTATCTTCATTACGACATTTATACACTTGCAAAGCGCCTGCAAACAGAAACAAACTAACACCCCAGTGCAGTTAACCAACATACATTGCTGTTGTATCGACGGGCCCCGTCTTTCAAAGAGAGTATGTCTGAATCAAGTCCACCTACTGACCTTCTCGTTTTACATTTTAAGTTGAAATTTACGCCATTGTGTGCTCAGTTTCCTATTCTTTCTTATAATACTAACTTGTTTAAAATCGTAGGCTGCAATTAAAAGTTATTAATTTTTTAATCACGTGTGTTGTTTTCCTATCTTTTTGACTAAGTAGCCTGTTTTCAACTGTCTATAAATAAGTGACTATAAAACACATCGGATAAAAAAACACATCAAAGAAACCAGCTTTATTTAGACTGCATGCTCAATAAGTGAAAAAATGATTGTAATCCATTTAGTTCCCATTTTACGTATTTCAAAACTGTTGCATAATGCAAAATATTGAGCAGAAATTTCGTTGCCAATCCAGGTAGCGCAGGTAAATTTTTATGGCCCACGGCCCGTCGCCGACCGTAATTTGACCCCGGTGGGCATGGGAGGCACCGTCTTAATGAGTTTCGGCCTGATGAACTAAAAGTTGGGTAGTTCGTTGCCGTGTATTGAAATATTATAACCCTGGCAGAGCCCCGCACCTATTTGAACCTAGCCCGCTTTCACTTACGATTAGCTAACTGAAATAAAAAACAGCAATGGCTGCTTGATCGGCGAATCAATTTCAATACCTAAAATCTAATTAATGTTTTAAATGTCATCGTGAAGAATAATTGAACCAGCCTAAAACATTCAGAAAATTTCAAGGTACCAATATATCTAAATTTCAAGTTTGTACAATATATCTAATTTTCAAGTTTGTACCTTGAGTAGTTATGGCGGAGAAGACGATCATAATTTCACCAGTTCACAAATATAATTATAATAAGATTATATATAAACTATCTCGTTCTCAAATTATAGGGAATAAGCCTAGTAGACTGACTGTTGGGATTGCTGTAATCTTTTGATTTCTGGCATGGTCTGGTAGAGCCTATTGAGAGTGCCCTAAATGTGACTGATATTGATAATATCAGCTCAATAAAATTGATGGACAGAAAACAGAAAGTAGTGTACACCATTTTTTTTTCAAGAACTGAAGTCAAATGATTGGGGTAGCTAAATGACAATGAGCATGTCTTTAATTTGGAGATATTTGATTTGAATCTTGATCAGGCGGCCTTGTTTGCTACTAAAATTGTTGAGTAAATATGACAAATTAATGTTTTTCTTTCTTTCACTTTCAGATTCTTTGTCGCTATTATTGTGTATCTTGTTGGTGGAACATTGTTCCTCAAGTATGTGAGAAAGGCAGAAGGCAGAGAATCCATCCCAAATTATGAGTTTTGGAGTGATTTTCCATCTTTAGTAAAGGTAAAGAAATGCAATCAGCAAAGCATGAAACTTAAAATTTAGTTGGAGTTATATGTCCAGCTTTCTGCGCATGAAAATCTCTTTAAAAAATATTTTGATTTCCATTGTAACTGATTTTTTTTTCTGGACAAAAAAGATAAATCATAATGATAGCATGAAAAAAATTTTTGGTGCTCATAAAGTAAACAATCTAAGATATGCAGATGACACGGTTCGGAAAGTGAAACAGACTTGCAAAATCTTCTCGAGTTTGTTGAGGTTGAACGTCTAAGGAAGTTGAGTTCTTGAGTTAAACTGGAAGAAAACAGAAGTCATGGTTATAAGTTGTAAAAACAAGACACCAGAAAGCAATATTTACGTCGGCAGCACCAAACTGAACCAGTATGAGACTTTCAAATACCTTGGAACTAACATCACAAGCAACGGCTGCAAACAACACAGAAATATTGTCAAGAATAACCAGGCAAGATGAATTTTGGAAAGATGAAACTTGTTTTTACGAACAAGCTTCTATGTATGGAAGCGAGAAAAAAGATCCTACAATGCTACATAGAACCCATTTTAATGTACGGGTGCGATGCTTGGACGGTATCCAAACAAGCACAGAAGAAACTTGAGGCCGAAGAGATGTGGTTTCTTAGATGAATGCTTCGTTAACCTTGGGTAGCAAAGAAGTCTAATGAAACTCAGGAGTATCTCTACTGATTAAAATACGAAAACGTCAGTTGTGATTTATAGGGCTTGCTATGAGGGGAGAAAATCTTGGAACACAATTTATGCAAGCAATATTTGTTGTGTTTTTGAAATAATTGAACTGTTGTATGAACACATATTTCAGGTAACATTCAGTCAATACAATGGAATCATCCCTTTTCATGAAATATTGCCCTCCCATAATATTCAGTAAGTCATTTGAGGATTATAAAAAAAAATTGTCAAAAAGTGAGGTACATATTCTAAAAAAAGCAACTAAATAGTCATGTCATTCAACTCCTTTTCAGGATGGAGTTATGTTCACTTGCCGTGGGTGCAAGGCTGAGTCAACATATGAACAGATTTAGGATTTAATACCAGCACAACCTGTGACATCATTCTCCATGTGATGTTTCAAAATCGGTTTGAGCCTTAATATCTTATTATTGTTTAGGTGGAGTTTTCAAAACCTAAAATAAGACAACTGTGCATTCATTTTTGTTTTGTTTAGTGGTTTTTAAATTAACATATATATATATATATACAGTCTATTTTTGTTGCTGAATGCGGCGGACGTTGTGGAGGCGTTGAAGGCAACAAAGGAGTGAGCGGTGTGGAAGGACATGATTGCCAATGCTGTGAAGCAGGGCTCATGATGATGATAGCAATAAAACAATAACATTAATTTTGTGAACATGTTAATTGAGGTTGTGACATCAGCCCTTTCACTTATACTAAAAAAACAACAACATAGACAAACCCTTTTTTTTCTGAAAGTTTTTAGAATACCTGGGAAAAGGAACAAGGTATATTGGAAGGATCAAGGTACATTAAAAGGATCAAGGTTTATTCTCAATTTCCACACGTTATTAGATCTTTGTCAAAAGTTTAATATGAATGTATACCTAAGTTACAGATACAGCCACATTTGCTTTAAGCTAAAAATCCAGCACGTATATAGCCCTCTTTACAGCGAAGGCATAATAGAGTCCTTCAGGAACTTGCCACACTAAAAGACACGGCTAAAGAAGAGACCTTCATGGACAGTCTGACTCGATTCATAAACACATCGAACAAGAATCTGTCTAAGCTGGACATATTCAGATGAACTGAAGACAGAGAGGCCTGGAAATCCCTGATCGTCGATGTCTGCGCCAGACCTGACACCTGAATGAATGATGAAAGAAGAGACCACCGTGTCTGAAACAAGTGTAGTGATATTCCAAACAGAGAGAGGCGTCAAGTCATGGTCGACCAAAACAACAAACCAAAAGTTAGGCTTACTAGACGGGTGTGACGACTGGTAAGTTTCAGCAGACCTACCAGAATGGGACAGTCACCCCAGTGTAATCAAAGAATCTGGACAAAGGCCTGATATCGTAATCCATTCAGCTTCAACGCAACAATTTATCATGGTAGAACTAACAATTCCAAATGAAAGCAGAGGGGGGAAGAGGCCCATATATACAAAAGAGAAAAATACCTAAACCTTACCCAAGAGCTGAGAGATGCCGACTACAAAGCTGTGGTAATGCCAGTAGAGATTGGTGCCAAAGGGTTTGTAGGGTCATAAGCCTATGACCTTCTGACTAAGCTCTCAATATGTTGCAACAGAAGAACAAAAGCTCTGAAGCTTCTGACTGAGGTAGCACTGAACAGTTCCCATGTGGATCTGGAGCAGAAGGAATGAGAGGGTGTTACATAAGGATTAAAAAGGCCATAACTATCAGAAGCTAAGTTGGTGAAATAAAGTGCTTGGATTAGGACCCGACCAAGATGAGGTGTGGGTTTGAATCTAAGCTAACTTGGTGAAATAAAGTGCTTGGATTAGGACCTGACCAAGATGAGGTGTGGGTTTGAATCCTGTGCGGTCCAAAAATGATAGCGGAAAGACACCTGGGAGTCATGACCTGGGTGTGGCCCAAGAGCCTCCGGAGTTGAAGGCAGAAACAGTTGCAATAAGGGGGGTTTCTTCTCTGAAGGCTCTCTATAATCTAGCTCCCCGGTGAGTTTCTACAAACTTCGCAGCCTCAACTCTCATCAGATGTTGAAGAGGTTATGAATTTTTCACAATTTATGCAAGCAATATTTGTTGTTTTTGAAATAATTGAACTGTTGTATGAACACATATTTCAGGTAACAGTCAGTCAATAGAATGGAATCATTCCTTTTCATGAAATATTGCCCTCCCATTATATTCAGTAAGCCATTTGAGAATTATAAAAAAAAAAAAGTGTCAAAAAGTGAGGTGCATATTTAAAAAAAAGCAAATAAATAGTCATGTCATTCAACTCCTTTTCAGGATGGAGTTATGTTCACTTGTCGTGGGTGCAAGGCTGAGTCAACATATGAACAGATTTAGGATTTAATACCAGCACAACCTGTGACATCATTCTCCATGTGATGTTTTCAAAATTGGTTTGAGCCTTAATATCTTATTAGTGTTTAGGTGGAGTTTTCAAAACCTAAAATAAGACAACTGTGCATTCATTTTTGTTTTGTTAAGTGGTTTTTAAATTAACATATATATATATATATGTATATAATTATTTCCTTGAAATGTCCAGCTATTGCTACATCAGTCTTGTTAATCATTTTAAGGATGGTAAAGAAAACACTGTGCCTTTTTGTGATCTTTTATTTAGGGCTACTAAAACTTGTTTCTTGTTTCAAAGTACATGTATCATTTTCTAGAGACTTCTAAGGAAAAATCTGAAACTAAACACTAAACAATCAATCAGCTTTACCAGGTTTGGAGAAGTATAGAATACTGCTACAGCAAAAATTCAATGCAATGTCTTTAAAGAGCATAATGGTTTTTTTTATACGCGTCATGATATTTTTTAGACCAACAAGTTGTTTTAAATGTATCTAATTATTCATCTTTTTGAAAGAGAAAAATATAGTCTACCTAAAAATAATAACCTGAAGTATTTTTTTGTACGGTTGAGTGTTAGAAAAGGCAACTGCTGTTTACCTAGAAGGTCTTCAAAAATTTTTTAATTAAATTAAATTTGATTAATTTGACATTCCATAAAAATTTGGGCACATTTACCTCAATGAAGACAGTGAGTAACATAAAGATTGTGTCTGACACGAAGTTAAAGGCAAAAGATTCATGATTGTGTTAAGTTATTACTGGAAAGAATCAGTTTACCTTTGTAAAAATTGTGTGCCATTTTTATGTTTGAATTATTTATAACTTGCTTTTTCATCATCTTACTCATTGCAATATACCTAATGATATGCTTTTATTTAGATCTGAAATAAAATACTTTGATTTTAGCTCTATAATTTTTTTCTACCACTATCAATTAACATTTAGGGCCAATGCAAAGGGTAGTCTTCCAATTTTGTGAAATATTATGCTAGTCCTTTTTTTTCTAAACCAAACTTCATGGAAATGAGAGACAAGTAACATTTATATAACACATAACCATGATTAGACTAGCGACTGGATACAATATGGAATGACAATCGGGTCAGGAGGTACTTATGTCAATTGTTTGAGGAAATTAAATATCATTTGTTAAAAATCTCATATACCCAAAAGGCATGTATGGGACAAGCAAATACTATTTTAATAACAATTTAATTGTATGTTCTGTTGTAGGTGACTGATTACATGGTATAATATAATTGTAAGCATGAACACTAAATGAACAAGCATGATAGTGTGAGCAATAATTCAGTGGTTTTTATACTGTTTTAAATGTTTTTTTGTTTGTTCTTTTGTTGGGTTTACAACCTTGATGTTAAAAGAAAATCCTTTTTGATTAAAATAGTTACTATTTTATATGGAGCAAAACAATTTTGTCATCTCTCTCTATAGAATAATATTAATGTTCAATGAATCTCTATTTGATCTGAAAAACTTGAATTCTACTTTGTTTAACTAAATATATCTCATACTTATTTACACTTTAATTGGCTACATAAAGGAATCTTCAGTTTGCGTTTGATATTAGCATAAGCTTATATATAGATACAAAGACACTACAGAGGAGGAATGAATAACGCAATACCAGTTGCATATTATTATGGCATGATTTTATTTTATCTCCAGCGAATAAAAAGGAGATGGAGCTGTATTAAATAATCAAATACATTCCAGCGATATTGAAACATGTCTCTTGTATAAAAACTGTGGTGTAACCTATATATTTTTCTTTATTAAAGATCTTAAATAGTTTTAATGATGTCGTTTAGAGTTTCGAATGACAGAAAGACTATACATCTGTTGTTTGTTTTTTAACTAGATTTTGCTCTTATTGAAAATCAATCTGACTGTGTTAGCAAAATGCTTTTGTGCTGTTAAAATTTTCTTTCTTTGTTATATTTGTTTTATCTGATAAAAAATGTTAATTCGCAATGCAATTGAATAAAGTGTTAAAGAAATTGTTTGTATGCTCTTACCCCATACATCTATACCATTTTTTCAGTCATGGTGTGATATATCTGGGTATGGTTTAAATGATCATGTCAGACTACGAATCATTTGCTCAAGAACATATGCTTAACATGCCGATAAAACAGTCACATGACGTACGTTGACATGTTGTACTGCGTGAGTTTGCTGCTCTCTATTTGCAAGTTAAAAAAAAATCCTGAATAAAGTTTTAATCAAAATAATGTAAAATTGCTTGTACATTAAAGAGAGGTTTTGAAAATACATTTAATGTGCTCTTAAGTATTACGAAAACTTTGTTAAGCCATGGAATACAGCTGTCAATGAAATTTCTTTGAAAAGAGCAGAAATGATTTAATTTTCACTTTTTGTTGTCCTACATGATTTGATGTTCTCATTTTATATCTTTTTGGGTGTGGTCTATGTTCAACTTGCAATCTTGTAAAAATTCAGAATTGAAAAAAGGTTGCACAAAACACTGCATGGCAAATTTCTGTAACTTTCCTTTGTGTGAATGAATACCAGTTGAAGGCAAGTAGTGAAACATGCAAAAACAAGATTTAAGCTGTATATCATTCATATTGTGGAAACTTAAATAAACTTCAATGTTTGGAAGGATCAATTTAGAGATATTTGATGCATGAATGTCCCACATTTGTGGTTAGAATTTTGAACAAAATTTTTTTTTTTACACAAATAAGTAGTTAAATGAGCTTAATGTTGTCTTATTTGAAACCTTTTCTCATTACTTTTCCTTTTTATGAACCCCATTTTGCCATAAATGAAGCCTTAGTTTCATCACATCTTTTTGTCTAATTTTAGTGCTTCCATAAAAATAATAGCAATTTATGTCTAAATATACTCTGCTGATTTTGTATCTAGTTCCTCTTCCTTTCCCCCCCCCCCCCCCCCCAACCCCTCTTATTTGTTTAACAAGAGTGTCCTTAGGCCCTATTGTAAAAATATGATATAAATAATTGAGTACTTTTCTGCTTTATTTTTTTATTAACGCTCTCTGAAAGATGTATGTTAGTATATACATAAGGAGTTAGTAAAAATTGATCAATCATCCTTGATGTAATAATTATACACAGCACATCCTTATTTCCAACATTCTCCTCGTTTTTCAAATTATTTTTTATTAGTATGTGTTTATGATTCTACCCATATATTTTTGTTATTATGAAATATTTAGTTACCGGTAAATTATTCAGGGTTTTTTGTTTTGTTTTTAATTTTTTTTTATGGAATTCATTTTGTACTTAGTTTGTAAAATAATGTATGATAGTTTACGTAGTATTTCACAGCTGACTTTGAAACTGAACTCTAACAATTTTTATGTTGGACCTAACCATTTTCATCTATTGTTACCACTGTTCTGTTCATTCATTTTTGACCAAATACAATCTTTTTTATCAGAGTACCTCAATTTGAAGCATAGGTATTACTATGTGAAGGTCACAAAGTAGACAGACAGTGATTAGAAAATAAGGAATAACCTATAATATTACAGTAAAATTTGTAAATAACGAGATTTCTTGTTTTTCTTTATAACTCGTTATAGAAAGGGCTCTCATTATTCCCAAAATAAGACTTAAAGTGAGTTTTATTTAAAGAGAAAAAGTGTCCCCTCATCATTTTAACATGTTTTTTTATACCTCCCCCCTTTCTAAGTAACAAGATCAGTGTTCGGCGTAAGACGGTCGATCGACTCTACCTGGATCTAGATCTATTTTTTACACATACCATCTGTCTTCTTATTGTTTCTGTACCTGAATTAAATTTTGTGAGAAGGTGAGGCAAGGGAATAAAATCTAATGATATTATTTTATTGTATGGAGCCAGATCTAAAGACAAACAGTAGAAACAGTACGAGTTATGGCCTTGGCATTGCATTATGCAGCTTTGTTTACTTTTATAATAGAACAAGTGCATCTAGGGGAGAATGGGGTTATCATTGACAGCAGGGAAAGGTTTGAGAAAATTGACATGGCTGGGGCACTGGTAAACTACTTCATGTGCACATTTGCGGTGCCAGAAAGACGTTTACTATTCAGATTCGGCACCTTTCTTATAATGAGAATAGGTTTAGAGCCGATGTATTTTTTAACTTCTCGTTATTAGCAGGGTGAACTGATTTACATTCTCGATATTTCCAAAATAAACCATAGGGCGCAAAAAGCTAGAAAAATGGGGACTGCTGTTTAGATCTGTATCTCAGAGATTTTCCTTGTAACTTTTGATTGGATAATCAGTAATCAACAAGAATTATATACAAAACATAGACATTTTAAGCTATACGGAAATTGGATGAAAACTATCTCATACATCAATTTTACCTTTTACACTTCAACTCTTTTCAGACTCCTTATTTAGAAGTTGATATTAACTTTGAATATAAGGAAAAAATGAAAAAGTCAGATAAATAATCTCACAGGAAAAAAAAAGAAATCTCTCCTGAACATAGAAAAACTAAATTAACATCGAACTATGCTTTTAAGTTAACACATATTTAATGTAAAATATATAGATCAACATATTCCATTGACTTGATGCAGCTTTACAGATATCTTAGTGCAAATCTTGAAAATTTTGAAATTTATTCCACCCCCCCCTCTCCCCCCTCAGCATAAGTTGATTTAATAATGGGATGTGTGTGTGTGTGAAAAGTTTCAATTACTGTTCTGCTTTTTTTTCTTTTTGAAGAGTTTTTGTAAAAGTACAAATAGTCACAAATTTGGAACTTGATTGCCTGGTTATAAATGATCAAGTGAATCTGATTTTCACACTTTAAAGTATAAATATCTTCATTGTCTTTCATAATATTCAATTTATTAATCTTGTTTCTCATTCACTTTGAGACTCTTTCATAATTCTTTATCAGTTTCTACTTTTTAATTTTCACCAATGCTTGAATTAATATGTCTGTAACCTCAAATATTTCTTCTGAATGATCATGTTTTCAATTGTACATCTTTTTGCGGAAGGTTTCCTGACAGGGCTGCAACTTATGTTTAAAATAGGATGTGCTGTTGCTAAGTTTTAGTCCAGATACATGTAGCAAGAACAAAATAAATAACTTCATGTAACATTATTCCATTGTTTAGATAGTAAAAGCATGGTAGACTGAAACTTTGGATCCAAGCACTCCGCTAGATAGCCATGTTTTGATTCAATTATGATACACAGGGCCTACATGAATACGATTGCAAGCTTGAAAATGTACTTCCTGAGCTACATGTATTAAGCTCACGCTATCTTGATAAAATTAGAGTTTAGGAAAAGTATAAAGTTTCGATTTGAAATAAACAAAAAGGAATTCAAATCTTTGTGTTCATAAGTTTAACGTGCAAGATAAAAAAATGTTAATTAAACTTTAACAGGACAAACACATAATGTTACATTAGAATGTAAATGATGTCACGTTTATGCAATCAGTTCTTGAAGGTTGAAAGTGTGCATTTACTGGGAGTCTAATAAGAATTACCTATTACTGTTAGTGAACACCTTTGAATTGTTCATAAACTCATTTCAACTGCAACACGATTTTGGAAAGCTTTGCTCTAAGATCTTATGGAAACCTTTCTATAAATATAATAAACTTGACTTTCTATGATTATCAAATTGTATCAACCTTCATGTATTGACATTTTATTTGAGTATTAAACATTT
The DNA here is from genome assembly GCA_003991915.1 of Elysia chlorotica. Taxonomy (NCBI): domain Eukaryota; kingdom Metazoa; phylum Mollusca; class Gastropoda; family Plakobranchidae; genus Elysia; species Elysia chlorotica. The sequence goes on along the minus strand of RQTK01001053.1, from coordinate 55,032 downwards.
GATAAAGATTAAGCATTTTTTGTTTTGTTTTTATTTAACTCTTTGTATCTTTTTTGGTAAGGTAGCTGAGAAAAGGGAAGGTGACATAAGAGTGAGGAAGTTACTAGTTTGATTCCCTAGGTGCGTGCGCTAGCCCTTGATATCCTCGGGGCATACAGTGATACACCCTGTTGCCACTCACACGGTAATTGTTTCTTTCTTCCCCTCCACAAGCAGCTCCCCGTTATGTTTCCTTAGCGCATCTTGCCCATTCTTTTCTTATTTGCGACACTCTACAGTGCTGTTGGTATGGGACCAGCGTTTACAGCTGGGGGAGGCTGAGTTCTTTATCCAGGCTCTCACCAGGACTCTGGGGCGCGCCTTGTGCTCGATTCCGTTCTAAGCACCTCTGATTTTAATGTGTACGATCAATCGGTTCGATTAAGTGCCGCATCAGTCTGCAAATTTCTGGAAATTACTAATCGTTATGGAGGAAACACATTTAAAAAAAAGTTCAATTGTTGGAGCTGGGGTGGGAGGGTTTGTTTTATTACAGGAGGTATTTGGTTATGCCTGCTTGGCTCTTTGTGAGCTACTTTTAGGCGATACTGTTTTGGGCGTTGCTGTGCGAGCAAAAGTGTTTTGGGAAGATGCATACTGCATTGTTATGGGTTAAAACAACATCCAAAGCAGCGTATCTTCCTCTTTCGTTTTCCAGTCTTTGAGCTTGTTTACCAATCGGCCCCATGGGGTGTATGTGAGAAGCCGTCTCGATGGTCGTGGATAATGCGTTTTGCTCCCACTTGTGTCGTAGGGAAAGCTTTGCTGGGGTCCAGGCTTTTAGGACTATTTATCCTGATATAACTGACTATTGTCTCTTTGTAAATGTGTGCTTAGCCCACGGGTCTCTTAATACTAAACTGCTTCTCATCCCCCATCTCCACTAGGATAAGAAATTCCGGTCTCAGTAGAGAATACACATACATGTATGACAAACTGTAATTGAATGCACTCGGGCTGCACAGCAATGCTAGGACGAGTATCGAAGGAAGTTAACCAGAGATCGTACCGAAAAATGTCTCCGAACTACCATCTAAAACTTCAACCTCCCGCCCCCCTCCTCTCACCCCACCACCATCATCATCACCACCACCACCACCACCACCACCACCACCATCATCACCACCACCATCATCATCATCATCATCATCATCATCATCATCATCATCATCATCATCATCATCATCATCATCATCATCATCATCATCATCATCATCATTGATTATTATTATTATTATCATTATTATAAAGCAATAATACAATTGAATACTGGTATTCCTCTGAGATAAATTAACACACTAAAAATACTTCAGTGTATAAAACAGAACATTGCTGAACCAAATTTAATTCTGGCGTAGCCGTTCAACGGCTTTTAACATTTCTACATTCAAATATCTCGCTTGTTGCAAAACGTATTTGATGATCCTATACTATTTCAACTTTAAAAACGTGAATCGTATGTACCGAGGCGTTGAACAGCGAGAAAACAAACAACAATGTTCTAAAACTCCAGCGACAACAAATGCAACAAAAACTACTACTCGTACTTTTACCGCCACTACTACTACTACTACTACTACTACTACTACTACTACTACTACTACTACTACTACTACTACTACTACTACTACTACTACTACTACTACTACTACTACTACTACTACTGCTGCTGCTACTACTACTACTACTACTACTACTACTACTACTACAACAACCCCCCAAACAAAACAACAACAACAACAACAAAACAATACACTAGCATGGCACCATACAACAACAACAACAAACAAACAACAAAGCAGCACCCCACCATTCGAAAAAAAATGTCCTTGCAATAACAACAGAACAACAACAACAACAACAACAACAACAACAACAACAACAACAACAACAACAACAACATACAACCAATGTTAGTGCTATCACCACAACAGACCACCCCAAACAAAAACAAAACAAAACAAAACAACAACAACAAACAAACAACAAAGCAGCACCCCACCATTCGAAAAAAATGTCTTTAAAAGACATGAGGCGTACTGAACTGAGTTATGTTTGTAATAATCATTGCAGCATTGGTGTTTAGCCCCGGGAGCTGGATGCACTTGCAGGATATTTCGAAGTATCGACCAAACTTTTTTTTTTCTTCTTTTTGGTGTAGCGCTATTTTGCAATGGTTCGCAGCTGAATTACTGAATGACTGCAATTATCTCTCAAGTAGTCAGCATTTTCGAATCGACTGCTAATTATCTGACTCTCCGTCTCCTCGCTTAGGCCAGGTTTGGATCGATGCCTTTCCGTCCCTTCTCTGTCTTCTCGTTAGAGCTAACACCAGTTTTTACATTAAAGATGGAACAATAAAAGATGCCATGACGTCAAGGCAACATTGATTTCCCTACATAGATAAAGAGCTATTTCCAGACGTTCGAACATGACAATCATCAGTAGACTGCCGCTATGCAACTCGATCAAAGATAGATCTCGGCCTATTTGGAATCAATGTTTCTAGCAACGTGGAGGGCGAGACATAAGAATAGGTGTTGTCTCTGTGTTTCATACGAAAGAGTAAAACTATTTTTGCCATAAAAATTGCACTGTATTTCCGACAAATTGACGATGTTTTGAAATAATTTGTATAGATTGTAGGCGAAGTTGGTACATGTACAATCCTGAGATAGCCAAATTTGTATGAGAATTGCAGAGAATTTCGTTGGCAACAGAGATATTTATATGCGAGGGACAAAAAATGATGAAATATTTGGTGTACGCCTAACTATTTCATTAGAAAAGAACGCACCAGACCTTTTTAAAATGTTAATTTTCTTTTACTTAATTTTTTAGATGTAAATACATATGTTGTGTTCTATCGTTTTTAGGGAGATTCGATTCGTAAATCCGTTTATTTAATCAGAAATCTAGCAATTTCAAAATTATCATTTTCAAGGTCTAAACCTTATTGTTGGGTAAAATGTTTTTGTTTCTTCTTCACATCATCTTACATGCTTTGAGACTAATACGAATCCGCTAACCTCACAACTAACATACATCCTTAGCAGGATGATTTATTTACACTAAGCACTGCAACTGCATTTATACTCAACATCATCGCCAGGAAAACAACAACAACAACAAAAAAGCACACAAGCAAACAAACAAACAAACAAAAAACACTACCGCATGGAACATAGACACCTTGAACAAACTTAAATTGGACCACTTGTTCTGTCCACCTCTCCCCCTACCCACACCCCTCTCTCCCTCTCTCTCTCTCTCTCTCTCTCTCTCCCTCTCCTCTCTCTCTCACACACACCCAACAATACACCTGAAGAACAAATCAAAACTTTTGCTTTCACCATCTAAATCTATACAGAACAGGTGGATCAGTCACTAACGTCACTGCACACATTATTAAGCTTCATGACGCAGGTTAATCCAAATTTATTAAATTTTTATTTTCTATCATGGCTAAAAAATATAATTATAAAGAGGAGCAACTGTGCAAAATCAAGCTGCCCGTTAAAGGGAGGAGGGGGGGGGGGGGGGGGGGGGGGGGAAGATGAAGTTGCTCAAATTTTGGTATTGACAGATGCAGCATTAAACTTATATTTTGGTTTGTTGGAAAGGGATATAATGATCAAAATTAATTGTATTTCTCTAAATCTAGAAAGCAAACGCCATCACAACTTAGGAAGTGTGCAAACAGCATCCATTTTCTTTTTTTTTTTTTTAATGTGCGTGTACAGTGCACATGTCGGCGAGTTTCGGGAAACTTAAGTATTGTAATTTGATGGGACAGGAATAGGGTAGGTATTTTTATCTTGCGCGTCGAAATTTTTAGTATGATTTAGGGAAAATATCAACCGTGAACGCGTTTTAAGTTTCTTGTGATGACTTGTCTTGAAAGTGTACATTTTTTTGAATGACTTTTTATACATCATGTTTGTGCGTCTGCGAAACTTCATATCCTGTGTTCAGACCTATCTACACCTCAGCAACACCCTGTCTGCACCAACTCCCAAACAATTTTTGTTCTCTCAACAGTAATTGGTGTGTCTATGGGTAAATTATTGTAGCTGCCCTATTATGCCTTTAGACCGGCGAATTATCCTCCAACAGCCTTTCCACAATGCCCACCCTCCTTCACGCTAAGCCTTATTCATACCGCAAACTTACCTCTCCCACCCTTTCCATCTAGGCAGTTGCAATGAACAGTTAATTTTTTAAAACTTTTTCAACAGATTAGAAGGATCAGATCGCTCGGTGAGCCAAGCCGTTCCGAAGAAAAGAGCTTTATGTAACACTACGTAGGCCTATATTATTTATTGTGATGTCAGTTTTTCAGGGCCGTCTCGCCCTTTTAGAGACGAACATTTAATTCGAGAGAGCGCTAGTTCCGCCGATTGCAAAAATCCACTATCTCATTGCGCAATCTTTTACAGGCTATAGAAATCGAGGCATGGATTAAGCGAGGGATCTCTTATAGTAACCTGTTACTTTTTCACATCACTACCATTCTTTACTCGTCGAAGTCAACATACGTGAATCTTTGTCCGATAAGCGGCTAGGAGAAATGGCACCTGTGTCTGCAGTTTCTGCCCATCCAAATGTATTGTCTCTTCGGAACATTAAATCGTCATATCACGCCAACCTGCACACACAAAAAACATCTTTGCGAGCGGTAAACATGTAAAACAAAACAAAAAACAAACAAACAAAAAAGCTCAGGACACTATGAGTTATAATAATTATGTTTTATGTATTAGAGATTAGAAACATGCAAGATAAGGAATTATCCTTCTACCGTACTTTTTAAAGTCGAACGGTGTCGCAAGTAAAAAAAGTGTAATATTTATTACAGTGCTCCTCGATAATTTGCTCACTAGCAGCCGCGCCCTACCCAACTCATGTTCAATGAAGTGCGCAATGTCGTTCCCAAGCACGAAGTTAGCTAATCCAATATTGAACCTAACATACTTGGGAGCGTCTTCAACGCTCTGGAAAAGCCTTAAGTATGATTTTAAATCTCTCACTATGAACGAAATGTCATATCAATAAAGAAGACTTTTCCCTCACCTCTACTTCTAATAATCTCGACTTGCTTCTCTGAGCGAAACACTTCTCCGCTCAGCATGCTTACTTTTAGATGTATGTCTTCATTTTAAATGAACTATATCAGCTTTTTGAAAAGGTACACACAAATCAACAAAACGTTGCGCTCTTCTATCGACTTTTTTGTATTACTCCTTAGTTGAAAATTATAGAGATACATTGTTAAACAGAAAATTAAAAAAATGGTAAACTGAATACATAGCAAAGTTTAAAAAAAAACAAAAACAAATCCAACAACAAATGCTTAAAAATTTACAACAAACCAATATAAACACAAAAACATCCAAGCAAAAAACAACAACAACAACAAAACAACATCAGGAACAACAAAATAAGAAACAAATAAAATAAAACAAAAAAGCAACAACAACAACAACAACAACAACAACAAAAAACGCGCCATAGACTTTGTCAACACCAATCATTGAAAGTTAAATTTCAAAACTCCTGGGTGTTTCGACAGATAAGTGATTATATGAAGGTTGATGGGAACGATTGCACAACGTTGGGTCTATTTTTTATCATCATCATCATCATCATCATCATCATCATCATCATCATCATCATCATCATCATCATCATCATCATCATCATCATGTGTTCACCATATTTTAACGAAGGAACATAAAATGACTTAAACACCCCTTTTTCCGAATTAAATAAAACGAAGGGTATAAAAATATTTACGCATGCACTGGGACTGTGCGTGCTTTGAAACGTTCTTGTTTCTCGTTTTCTTTTAGGTTAATGGCGATCTTTAACCTATTAATTTTTTAAAGCGAAGTTAAAGACCGCACAGAGGTTAATGTGTCGGATTTCGGTGTTTTAGAAAGGTTTCATCATAAGAATGAGACCGATTGTTTACGTATATAAAATAAAATCTGCCTTGACTTCTTTCCTTCCTACACGAATTTTCTCTCACTCCACCCCCCCCTCTCTCTCTCTCTCTCTCTCTTTCTCTCTCTCTCTCTCTCTCTCTCTCTCTCTCTCTCTCTCTCTTTTCCTACCTATGTTTTCATGACGCGCCCGACTGTCGGTTGTGCAGTCTGTGGGCTTTTCGACAGAGGGGGCGGTCCTATATATAACCCAATGACCGGAGGCCAAACAAACTCTCCTGTTTTTAAAACGAACGGAAACGTACTAGTACCACGGATTCTCTCTGAGGTGTAACCATAATTAATGTTTCTCAGCGTTTTTTCTGTTTTTCATAAATGAAATTTCTTAGAAAAAAAAAACCAAAGCACGTACTTCCTGATTCTCAGTTTTATCCATCCACACCTTTCATGGTAGTTTAGTGGTTTTCCAAAGAGCGATTTAAAGCGCCATGGACATTCTTTTTGAGAACCCGTAATTTTAATCTATCCCAAACAATCGGAAGAGTTAAAAAATCCTATGTGACATGCCAGCCTTGCTTGCGACAAATTACACAGGATTAAAACTCTATATCCTGTGCACACGATCAAGTGAAACAAATCAACAACAAAAAACAGGAGGAGGCTGGCACTGTATTTCTGTACCGGTACCACTGAATGTCGTTCAGGGCATAGGAGACCCAATAGATTATGAGTCGCAAATCCAACCCAATACAAAGATTATCTCGTTTAGGAACCAATCATTTAATCAATTAAATTGGATTAAGCTAAGGGAATATTCAGGATGAATCTTAGGATCTTAAGAAACTATGTTTTATAAAAACGGCGGTGTCAAATTTAATTTAAAAATTTAAAATTTTCTCTCTCTCTCTCTCTCTCTCTCTCTCTCCCTCTCTCTCTCTCTATCTCTCTCTCTCCATCTCTCTCTCTATATCTCTCTATCTCTTACTCTATCTAAAGCTCCAATCTATTTCCGAGCTACCATTACAATTCGTAAATAGTCGCACTCACTCAGATCTCTGCAAGAGAATAGAATGATAGGAACATGACCATATGTATTACCCATTGATTTTATTTTTACATAATCTTCACCCTCTGTACCAATAGATTCTCTGCCTTTTGCTCAAAGACGAAAAATGGCGCATTATTTCTCTGCACTTCCGCGACATCTCCCTTGATCGAATCTTTCCATAATTATATAAAATGATGCGATTACCCTATTGCTAGATCTTAGATCTACGGAGCCTTGTACGCACAGTCTATTAGAGGTTCTTCTCCAAGCGAGTCACAAAAAGTGGGAGTTGACGGTGCGTTCAGAAAAGCGGCGCGAAAGGGGAAGACAGGCGACGATAAAAAGCAGAATCCCAGTGCCTTCTATAACAGTCCCATACTGAAAAGCACAGTCAAACCACCGCCCGTTCGACCACACTAGCACTTTGGTAAGTTTGTCACTTCCGTAATTTATTGTAGTTGATTTTTTTTAGTATTAAGACTCGTAATACTAACTTAATCAGTTCGGTTTCTCTTTTTGCTGCTGCTTCTACATCATCAATAACTCCTCTTCCCCCTTCTTTTTTTCCTCCTCCTCCTCCTCCTTCTCCTCCTCCTACTACTACTACTACTACTACTACTACTACTACTACTACTACTACTACTACTACTACTACTACTACTACTACTACTACTACTACTACTACTACTACTACTACTACTACTACTACTACTACTACTACTACTACTACTACTACTACTACTACTACTACTACTACTACCACTACTACTGTTGCAGCAGGGGCTGATGATGCTTCTTTCCAGCAATTAAGTTTCAGACTGTTTTTTTTTTAATGAAATTTCCACCCCTCAATTTAATGAAATATAATTATGCTACGTTTAAACTTTTCTGACAACTTAAAAATATTATACCTACGAGTATTTATAAACGCGAATGCATTCTTTCGATCAAAAGCTCAAATGCCATCTAATACACTATACCTCACAGTAATTGCAATTATATCTGGTTTAAAATATTGTACGACAGTATAAAAAATGAAGAGGAAAATAAAAAAGATAACCGACAGATCGCACCATCGTTCCCCCCTCCCCCTTCCCCCTTGATTAAACCCATTATGTGGATGGGATCCTCTCTGATTCAATTGTTTTAAATAATATTAAGAGAAAAAAAGCATGTTGTTGTGATAAAAATGGAGGTATCAAAAGTGCAGACTCCGCTATTAAAGACATCAGTGTATAATTATAGATATAAAACAAGACTGGCTGTGCGTAATAACTAACGGGTCATAGTGGTAGTGCGTTGGCGTCCTCACGAGAAGGTACCTGGTGCAAACCCACGATCGAGCAAACTAATTAATTCGTCATATTTCACCCCCGCCCCCTTCCCCTACAGGTTCAAGTGATTGGGTCGGTGTCAGTGTAAAGTGATAGGCTAAGACATAGGGCCTGGTATCGCCGCAATTTTTCTTCTTCTTTGAGAAGCAAGTAACATTATAGAAGTTAGGTTAGTAGTGGCACCCATTGCCGCATATGTTCCTCTTGAGGAATTAAGGACTTAAATTTAGAGAGATCTTTTCTCCGAAAAAATATTGCATAAACTAAAGCAGTGTTGCTGGACGCATTTAGATGAGAAGCACGCATGGTCTCGCACACAAACTCAACAAGGTAGGCGAGCCTATAGCCTAGGTAAACAGAGGAGATGAGAGTACACATTGTGTACCTGGGAAATGCAAATTTAGGATTACAGTTCGTTCCTCTCCTGTCGCGACTTACACAGAAACCAAGTACAGAGGCGGAGCAAAAAAAAATTCTTTAAAATCCATTTACGATGTCAATAGAGTAAATTTTTCATTTAAAGATAATGGCAATCAATAAAAAAAAAATGAAATAACAATGAGAATAATAATAATAATAATAATAATAATAATAAAAATAATGATTATGGGAATTATCATCATCATTGTCATCATAAACTTTATTACCATACTGATCTACCCCAAACATTTTTAGCTCAGAGTGCTTTACAATAAAAATGCATGTGATTCAATATGACATATTGCTACTAAAGTTCAGTTTAAAAAAACTACTACTACTACTACTACTACTACTACTACTAATACTATTACTACTACTACTACTACTATTACTACTACTACTACTACTATTACTAATACTACTTCTACTACTTCTTCTTCTTTTTCTTCTTCTTCTTCTACTAGTGCTACTACTACTACTGCTGTTGTTACTGCTACTACTACTACTACTATTTCTACCACTGCTACTGCTGCTGCTGCTTGTTATGATAATTATTATAACCAATACTTATACTAACCCTACATTCTACAAAAACGATGTTGGAACTAGCAACGTATTTTGTTTGTTGTATCTTTGTAATAAAATAATCTATCATTTTAGTTATAGTTTGCTCTAGTTTGTGGTCGTGGTGGTAGAATAATTTTTTTTCAACGAACACCAGGTGTTAGTGTTTACTGCGTCGCATAAAATTTTATGTTCTACGTGTTACTATTTTATCCCTGAAGATCACCTGGGGTAGACTCACATCAATATGATAATCAAGTCTGATGAGTATGGGTTGGTTTTTAGTCTTTTTTTTTTAATTTAATTTCTCTGACTAATCGGAGTGTGTCCAATTGTTTCATGATAATTACTGTTTTAATTGCTATTTTTATTAGCTCTTAACTGGCACAGTTAAAAATTTTGCGTACATCGTCACAGTATGGGCTTAATATTCTCATTGCACTATTTTTTGTTACCTTAAATGTATTCCTCATAACCTTTATTAATATTCTTGTATGTCTTTGTTAGTGAATCCATGTCGTTTGAATATTTCTCTTCCTCTCTCTCCTTCTTCCCCTCTCTGCCTCTCTCTTTGTGTGTCTGTCTGTCTGTCTGTCTGTCTCTCTCTCTCTCTCTCTCTCTCTCTCTCTCTCTCTCTCTCTCTCTCTCTCTCTCTCTCTCTCTCTCTCTCTCTCTCTCTCTCTCTCTCTCTCTCTCTCTGTCTGTCTGTCTGTCGGTCTCAGTGTCTCTCTTTCTTTCTTTTTTCCGCCCCCATCCCTTTCAACGAAATAAAATGTCACCCCTTTCGCACATCATTTATCTTTAATAAACAACAACAACAACAACAACAACAACAACAACAACAACAACAACAACAACAACAGCAAACAAACAAAACAAAACAATATTAGGAATCTTACAGTTTTTAAAACTTACAAAATTTCAAGATTTCGCATCCCTTTAACGAACTCTTCCATTGTGATTCTTTTGTCACCTTTAGGGCCGTCAAAATACACAAAGACGTCCTGTTGACGAAAACCACAATAATAAATAGAAATTGTCCGCTTAAAAAAGCCCACTCACAATTTTTATATATAAAAAATCTATTTAGTCCAATTGTTAGCTAAAAGTAAACTTCAACAACCAATATGAGCAAAATGGTTTAATGTAACACAGAAAATACAAAACCAGTTTTAATTATTTACAGTGATAAAATCTCTCTCTCTCTCTCTCTCTCTCTCTCTCTCTCTCTCTCTCTGTCTCTCTCTCTTTTCCTTTTTTCCCTTTCTCTCTTACACTCTCTCTGACAGACAGACAGACAGACAGAAAGAAAATATCCCTAATAGGAAATGTGTGATGTTATAAGGGCCACCTCATAATACTGAAGTAAGGAGGGATGGATAATACATTAGACAACAAAGATAACTTTAAATCCTTCTTTTATATTCAGCTATCTTGTAATTTCTCTCCCTTTCCTAGCATCGGGAAACTCCGACAGCTCTTCGACAAGTTTGACAGCGACAAGAGCGGCTTTCTGGACAAGAACGAGCTGCGCAAGGTCATGGAATTCTCTGGCCACAAGTTCACAGACGAGGAGATTAACGACATTCTCAAGGGGGCAGATAGCAGTGGGGATGGGAAAATCTCGTTTGACGAGTTCTTGCAAGCCTGTACATAGTTGTTTTAATGGACCCTATAGTCTAAAAATACTTTTTGGTATTCTGTTAGTAAAACCTGTGCAGCGATTATGTTACTGTAGGCCAAGCGGCATTAGATGAATAAATAAATCATTGTCAAACGCGTTCAATAGCTGATTCTTAACCTGCGGTGTAGGGTTAGTTGACTGGCCCAGGAATGTGATTTTGTGTAGATGACACTTTAGCGTATGGCAGTGACTGAATAACAATGTGCTTTTTAAGTCTAGCGACGATCAAATTAAAATTTTGTAATGTCGCAGTTTCATATTGATGATTATAAGCAAAATCTTAATTGTCTCTACGCCCCCCCCCCCTTTTTTTTTCATTTGTAAATTAAAAAGTTTCTTTGATGTAAAACAGCAATAACATTCCGATTTTCGTTTGTTCATAAAATATTATGGCTTTTGTAAAGAGACTCAGTACTTCGAATGTGTTACGTCCAAATTCTTTCAAAAACATTTTCTTGTTAAGAAAGTGCTTCTTTTAAAGGGGCTATCTTGTGCGTTCAGTATGTTATTTATGCGAAAAAGGACAACCTATCTTCTTGTCAAAATATGGTTGTCAGTTTGTATTTGGTAGAAAAAATTATTTTCAGTCTTTCGTTTCTACTGGATTTTTTTTTTTTTTAAGGTTCTCTCTGAGAAACACGTTGGTCCAAACTTATCTTAAGTTTTTCTTTCTTAATTATTTTTTACACACCTCTTTCCTTCTGCATCTTTAACAGCTGTTGTTTCTTATCGTCATGCATATTGCATGTTTTGCTAATTGCATTAATTCTCTTACACATTACGAACACAACATTCATTTTCAAATTATATTTCTATTTTAAATGGCAGCCGCCTTTTTTGTCTGGTTTAAAATTTAATGTGCACGCCATTTTTCTAAATAAATGCAGACGCAAGTTTTAGTTTGTATTATTATTCCATTCTCGTAATCTATGTTGTGAGTATGTTTTACATTCAATAACTAACAAAACATAATAATTATTCTAAAATTTATTTAATTTCTATCCATCTGCTGCATGAAGGACTTGTTGTGAATGATACACTTTGTACAGTGTTTTAATGTTAGCACAATTGTGTAAAAGGAGAAGGCTATTTCATGTACTTGAAAGTCCATGTTTGTTACATGCCCTAATACCACTGCACACAACCCAGATGATTTAGAAGAATATTATAATGAAATATTTTACACTATGTCAAAATCGATCTGTTTCTAACTCTTGTTTTGTGTTGATTTACTAAGCCACATAGATCCTACAAATACATACAAATAAAAAGAAGACGAGGTTAAAGTCGGAACTAGTAGAAAAAAAATAACCTGAACAATACACACAAACTCGCACTTTTGTCGATTTCCAGCCTGTGACATTAAGGCCTACACTTTAGGCGTATTAAAAAAATATTCTTGTATGTCAAATCATAAAACAGAAATTGGAAATAACTTTATATCAAACAGCTGAGCTGTGTTGAAGGACATCACCACCTCATCCTAAGGCATTCAAACAATATAAACTGACAACACTGTCTTTAATTATGAATTTTAAAAGATCAACTGATCTTCCCTGCGACTTCCTTTCGAAATCCCCTGTACATTTTAAGTAATCATAGATTATCAGGCTTTCCACAATATGACATTCGCTCTTTTTAATGAATAAAAATGAGTTCGCCTGCAATGGATGGTGGATGTAAAATCACATTACGGTCTTCGTACGTATTTCTTTGCTAAAATAATCTTTGTCAAATTTGAAGCATTCTAAACTGATAGACCATTACAGGGTTTAAATATTTACGATGAATTGTATACTTTTTAGTTGACCCATAAAACATTGTAATAGCAGTATGCGTTATAATAATCATGTTAATAATTACAGCAATAATAATCATTACAATACAAGTAAAAAAATAAAATGCCCGTTCACTGGAACACGTTTAACGTCACATTTTATCAAACATCTCACCTGTAAGTAACCTAGAACGTGAGCCATTTCATAGCAGGGGTTAAAACTAGGAAGAAGCGGGATAGTCTATTTATGTTTCTAAGCTTTGATAATTGCAAATTACTGTGACTGTAAAGGTGAAGTGCTATGGATTTAGACAAACATTGGCGACCGAGAAACTTTGGGTCGTTAGTGAAGCGTCCCGGTAAATTTACAACTCGTCTTACGACATGCGAATGAAACATCTTAAGATGAGTTGTAGGCAAACGCATAAACGCCATGCTGTCCTTAAAAACCCTAGTGCCCTAATCATGGAAAGTGTCGAAACATGAGAAGCAAAAACAAAATGGAATGAAATAATACATCTGTATTAAGAAGTTTACCATCATGTTCATATTATAATACCCTAAGTAAGATAGGAAATTATACAAGACCTAGAAAACAATAGTTAGCCCTAACGTCGATACTTCCCAAGCAGTGGTAACTTCATTGTTCTTTATAAAATTACTTAATCTTAGCCAAAATCTTAATCAAAACCTTTCAAAATATTGTATAGCAAATGAACCTGTTAACATTACAAAACAACAAGTAATCTTACTCCAACTTTTTATATACCTAAGAATTTCATTAATCTGTCAAATTTCAATTAATAGGCCTACATTCAAATTCGAAACGAGATTGAACAGTTAGCAAATATTTGTTTATTGAAAGAGATAAAGAATATAATTATATATGTTACTTGTAAGAATTCAGGACAGGCAAATTAACAAAAAATAGCAACAAGAAAAGGTTTTTGTGTTCACACTCCTTAATGCAAACCGCACTAAAAATCTTAACGCTATAAATAAAAAACTGTGTGATTTAAATTACATGTATATCATAGGCTAATATTAAAGAAGAAGAAGAAGAAGAAGAAGAAGAAGAAGAAGAAGAAGAAGAAGAAGAAGAAGAAGAAGAAGAAGAAGAAGAAGAAGAAGAAGAAGAAGAAGAAGAAGAAGAAGAAGGATGAGGAGTAGGAGGAGGAGGAGGAGGAGGAGGAGGAGGAGGAGGAGGAGGAGGAGGAGGAGGAGGAGGAGGAGGAGGAGGAGGAGGATCTAGGAAGACGAGGAGGATGAGATGGGAAGGAGAAGAAAGTAAGAAAATAAAATCATCATCATCCGGGTGCCGTCTCCTTGCGAAGGTTGGCTGCAATGGCCCTCCATTGACATCTGTCCTGCGCAAGTCGTTGGCACTGCACCAGCGAGTAGCACGTCCATTCTGCGATGTTGTCATTCCATTTCGTTCTGGGGCGTCCCCGGCCTCTGCTGCCCTCCACTTCGCCGTTATAGAGATCTCTTATCACACTTTCATGACGCATGAGGTGTCCATAATATTGCAGCTTCCTAACTCTAATACACTGCCCTATTTCTCTTCTTATGTTCAATTTTTGTAACACTTCGTAGTTGGTCAATTTTTGTCGCCATGATATCTTCCCTATTCTCCTAAATGCATACATTTCGAAAGCTTCTATTTTGTTCATTTGTGCTTTACTAATCGACCATGTCTCTGACCCGTATAACAGGGTGGACCAGACAAACGTTTTGAGTAGTTGAAGCTTTGTCTTCATGCTGATGGAATTTGAAGTAAAAGTATTCAGTAGGCTGTTGAAACTGGTTTTTGCAATTCCGATTCTGCGTTTAATGTCTTGGTCTGCTCTATTGTCATCACTGATCAGTTGACCTAAGTAAATGAATGTGCTGACCTGTTCCAGCACAGTGTTACCAATGTTGATATTGATCTTTGGTGTTATGTCTTTGCGACTGATAACCATTACTTTTGTCTTCTTAGCATTCATCGCGAGTCCACAATTCTCACTCTCTTCGTTCACTTTGTCCAAGAGTGCCTGTACTTGTTCTGGTGTTTCTGCAACTAGGGCTGTATCGTCTGCGTATCTGATGTTGTTTATGTTTTGCCCAGAGATGTTCATACCTGGTAGTTCATTGATGTTTCGAAAGATGATTTCTGTGTATAGATTGAATAAGCTAGGGGACATTACGCAGCCTTGTCTGACGCCTCTTTGTATACTTGTCTGATCTGTTACTTCCTCGCCAATTCTAATGCATGATGTCTGTTCCCTGTAGAGGTTTCTAATGATACGTATATCTTTGCCGTATATGCCGATGCCCTTTAGGCATTCTATCAATTTGGTATGATGAACTCTATCGAATGCTTTGGCGTAATCAATAAAGCAGACGTATATATCTTTATGCTTCTCCAAGTATTTTTCGCAAGCCATCTTCATACACATAATGCCCTCACGAGTACCACTGTTAGGTCGAAAACCAAATTGTTCATGTCCCACTTCTTTGTTGATCTTTGGAGCAATGCGGTTTAGTACTATTTTTAGAAGTAATTTCATTGTGTGACTCATAAGACTGATGGTACGAAAGTTCCCACATTCAGTTGCGCTGGGGGGGTTTGGAAGTGTAATGAAAACTGACTTTTTCATGAAAATAAAAAAGAGGAGAAAAAAAGGAGATGGGAAGTTACAATTATACTAAACGAAAAAAGGAATAATGCGTTGAGTCGTAAGGCTTGTTACGTTTCAATATATATTAATTTTTAAATAAAGGGAGCACAGCTTTTGGAAAAGACTTAGATCTATACATGATTGTACAATTAAACATTATAAAGGCAAGCATTAGCTCGTCAAGTTGGCTCCTTTCTTTCAGTGCAATTATAAGTACCACGTATTTGTATAACCTAACCGAATGATTTTATATACAGGAGTAGTAAAGGGATGGCAATTATAATCAATTTCTTTAAAGAAAGTATTTGCTGTGCGCGATTCAAATGGCCGCATATTCGATCCTGACATTTGAAATGAACGATGTAGCCAATTTAAGCCAATTTCTAGAAAAAAAAACGTAGACAGAATCTACGTGTTTTGGGGGGTTTATTTTTGACATTTAATTGGCAGCAACGAATGAAGCGTAAAATGCATCAGATGAAGTTTGAAATGAAATAAAAATCATAAAATTTAATCATTTGAAAAAAACAACAACCACACCTGCACATATCGGGTCAAAGGAAAAAAAGATTGACGATAGCACAAAAAAAAAAAAGAAAACCGGAACATAAACAAAATCAAAAAATGAAATCAAAATGTAGTACAAAGATAGCTTTTGTTGTTTTATACATGCATAATAGTCGAAAAAAAACAGGATTTATTTTTTCCTCTTTTTTTTTTACTCGAAAGAAGTAAAAAAGTAGGCTATCTTTGCTGTTGTAATTTACCCTATAGTACTACTTGAGCGCTTATAACATAGCCTCATCATTTCTTTTGCCAAGATTAATTTTCACAGTTCGAGTTAAGTAAGTTATGTAAAATCCATTTGAAACAGCAAAGACTTTCTTGAATAATGTATTTTATGTAATCATAGTGTTTTTGTGTATCTGCTATGCAAAACAAATGTAAAATGATATGATAAATAAAATGAGACATGGTGTCTGGATTAGCTTGATAAACTATTGTCTGCATTTTGTCCATTATGCCGCTCCAAATGCAATTTATCACGCACATACAATTTGTCTTTTTAAGGATGCCCAAAACAAAAAGTTTCGTTTATGTTTACTTAAGGGCAGTGTTTTCTATAGTCTCAACGGAATCGAAATGATCTCCAATAACCAAAACTACCAGTGGTAAATGATATTGCAACTACCTTGCCTTTTTCTACAGAAGATCTCCAAAATTAAAACAGTCATTAAATTCCGACTCATCCGATGGCAGGAAGACAGAAGCCTCGAGGCTCGTGCTGTGGGTGTGAGTCCCCTGAGTTTATGGCCAGACAGTGATAGGAATAGGCGCAGGGGCAGAGATCAGACTTGGCCCACACACCCTGGTAGCCTGTCTGTCCGTTCATCAGCTCCTGGGTGTAACAAGGATCAAACGCACCGCCCGTTTTGCTGCAGCGACCTCTCAAACAGCATCCCGAGTCACCGCGACAGTCTGAGGCAGCCTCGCAGCCCCGGCTCCGTGTAGGGGGCGCTAAACCCATCACTGGGGGACTCATTCTGTCGGAGAGGTCCAGGGTCATGGGCGTGAGCGGTTTCCCCTGGACTACCCGTCCGGTCTTGTCCGGTTGGAGTTTGGTTTGGTCCGGATCAGATGCCAAAAGTTCGGCTCGGTAGGTTGGCAGCTGGCAATATTCTGGGTAATCAAATAATAATATTATTATTTAAAAACTTCAGTATAAGATCATTATGTTCTATAAATTTCATTGAATTTCATGACAATGGAACAGTCAGGGAAAGGTACAAAAAATAGACATTTGAATGACAACAATCAACAAGCCTATTTCTTCAACAGTTAAACTCATTGTGGTACATATTATGTGTTGCATGGAAAAAAAACTACCGCCACAAACACATTGGATTACTTCGGGAAAGCACAAAAGAACTAGGAAAGAAAAGAACACAAAAGGATATATGGACCTCGTTCTGGGTATGATAATGATTGTTCAATGTTAGTATAGCGTAGCCGGTCGCTCTGTGATCGCAACGCCGAATAGGATGACAGAGCTCAGAGACGTAAAACTGAGAAAGAGAGCGAGCGAGAGAGAGAGAGAGAGAGAGAGAGAGAGAGAGAGAGAGAGAGTGTTGCAGTTTCTTCGACCAAAAATTAGAGTTAACCATTATTGAGAGTGCGAACACTTATGCATGGTTCAAGGTGGTTACAACTTGAAAACTCAAAAATACCTCAGTCCCTTACAGCCTTTTATTTCTGTAAACTTTAATGTCATTTTGTTTTTGTTTTTAAAGAGAAAACCACATAATATTACTAGTTTTAAATAACATGGACAAGAATTCAAGGTCATTGAAACTGTCAATCAATTTCACAAAAGCAATGAAATTATAATTATAATAATTAGGTATTTAATTTATTCAAATTTTATCAGAGAAAACTTCACCAATTCTAGAAGTGTTCACTTTTAATGTAAATCGCAATTTATAATGAAAGAGGAATTCTATAGGGTGCAAATACTCATAGTATAGAGGAGTACGCATTTTTACAAAGCTTTTTACAAATTACATCATCTCTTTACCTACCAGGGAACGAGTTGGATTCATGGTAGAGCGCGCACGTTAGTTTCGGGAAGGCCCCGGTTCAATCTCCGAGGAGGGGGGGGGGGGGGGGGGTTGTTCACTACTGATTGGGTCGGTGTCAGTTTAATGTGATCGGCTGAAACAGATTGAAGGCCTGGTATACCTACTCTGTCTCTTTTTGGCAGCACGTAAATTTGTCAGACATGAGTCTTGGGACCGGTTCGCAATATCACTAGTTGCTGACGATGGGCGTTAAGAAACCACAACACCAGACTAAATCAAACGTCCACTTACCAGAACTGTAAGCAGCACTGCCGAGCCAGTCAACAGTATCCGATTGTCTTTTAGACATACCATCCTGATGTCCAGCAAAAGCGGCCTTAAAGTACACATTTAATTTAAACACCGTGAAATAAAAAGAGGGCGGCTACAGCAGAAAAATGAAGGTTAACAAATGAAGGACTCAACAGAACAGACGCCTTTTCTAATCATTATTCCGCTACTCTACGATTGTTTTATAAGAGGAAGTCGAGAGACAATCTGTACTCCTAGCTATTCTGGACAGGGTAGATAAGGAGAGAACAAATTCCCCTTTCACATGATGTCCCTGTCAGGTAACTGTCAGGTGTCAAGCTGGATCGTCAGCATTGATGTCTCCTTCCTCTTTTTCCAACACAAAGGTGTTGGCTGAGAAAACACCGCACATGGAGGCAATAAAATACATCACCTTCGTCTAGCTCAAACACACAATTTAGCCAGCTCATCTATAACAACGACAACTGCACTGTTTTAAAACATTTTTATGCATTCCTAAAATTTGTTGCGATATGCTTTGGCCAACTAGGACTGTAAATTTTGTGACCTTTTTTGTCATTCTTTTTTAAGTGTCATAAGGACAGTTTGTGTTTATGTGTAAAAATGGTAATGGACAAGACATAGGCTTAATTATGATGTCTTGAAAAATGTCAAACAATTTTTAAAAATCGCATATATCGAACTAACTAACTTGCATGCATTTTTTTGAAAACTATGAATTAAAGAATATCTACTGTTGTTAGACTCTTTCACTAATAAAAGCCTTTTGTACATTACGATAATTTTACCATGAACTATATAAACTATAGGAAGATTAACACATTTATGATGCAAGCCATATTCATTTTGATTTAAAAAGTTGTTTTTGCGTTATTTTTTGTTTTAGCAATAAATGGAGATCAACCTTATCAAGGAATCTACCAAAACGTACAAAGAAAAAAAACAAACAAACAAAAATTTTGCACAATTACAGTATTCATTTATATCAACAAATGGTTTCAATAAAGTTGCTAAGAGTTTATTTTCCATATTTGTTAACATATTATATAAAGAAACCAATTAAGGATTTTACAACAAAAAAGTGTATATGTAACATAAAATAAGTTCATAACAGTCAGGGTAAATCGACAACAGATTAACAAAAATGTCTTTGTATATTATTACAAAATAAGTAGCCTACGGTATTAAACGATGTAAAGCTTTGGCAAAAAGGGATAGGTTAAAAGTTTAAAAATTTACAATGAAGAGGGAGAGAGAGAGAGACAGAGACAGAGAGACAGAGAGAAAGACCGACAGACAGATAGACAGACAGACAGACAGGTAGACAACAGAGAGACAGAGTAAGAGAGAAGGCAAGAGAACGAGAGACAGAAAAAGAGAGACAGAAAAAAGAGAGACAGAAAGGAGAGAAGGCAAGAGAACGAGAGACAGAAAAAGATAGATAAATAGATAGAGAGAGAAAGAGAGAGAGAGAGAGAGAGAGAGAGAGAGAGAGAGAGAGAGAGAGAGAGAGTTGGGTAGGGAATAAAGAAGAGCAAAAGAAAAGAAAAGGAAGTATAAATATATATATAACATGGAAAGATTATTGTTTAATAGAGAGAAGAGAAGAGAGAGAGGAAGAGATAGACACAGAGACAGACAGACAAACAGACAGATAGATAGATAGACAGAGAGAGGCAGACAGATATGCAGAGAGACAGAGAAAGAGAGACATACATGAACAGAGACATCTTTTTCAGGTTAAGTGGAGATCTCTATACCAGAAGGTCAACGATTTACTTTTTAAAAATCTAAACAAATAACAGAAAATAATGGCAATTATGAAAAAAGTATCATTATTGTAAAACTATATTTAAACCCAGGAGTTAAAATTAAGTTTCTAAGACATAAAAATATATTATAATCGGTTTCTCTTAATGTAAAAATGGTATAAAGGAGAAAGCTGTCCAAGAACAATAATAAAATATATGTAATAAGAAATAATAACTGTATGTTACCCTTCTCATATGCCTCTTATTGATTGTGTCAATCATACACCAAGCATACATGATTTCTCACACAAGACTGTCCATTCAGATCGTAATGCGCACATTCTTCAATAATGGTTTTCAACCTGTTTTCACCACGCAGTATCAAAACAGGCTATGAGTAGTTAATCAGTGAGATCAAAAGAAAAACAAAGGCAATGGATTTATTGCGGCCAACTTTTAAATGAATAAAAATAAAATTGTTTTTGAGAAGATAAAATCCATAAAGAAAAAAACAACAACATTATCAGTTACTGTAACACGATCTATCTAATCTTTTTTTTCTACTGAAATAACATATTAAGCCCAGCTCTTATGAAAAAGCCATTTGTAAACTAGTTATTGGGCTAAAAGGACGTTTTTGCTCTTCTCAATGCTTTCAAAACGTGTAAAATGTAGGTTGAAAGCTTCTGCGTCTTTTCCCAAAAATTCAGATGAATCAAAGACAAAGAACGCATCGTAGAAACTGAGGAGAAAATAACAACAAAATCTCACCATATTGCTGATTCATACACAATCCCATAATTATTCTACACACGCATTCTTTTTTCGGCTCAGAAATTTGCTCAGGCATATGTGTTTTTGTAGTTAAAGGCCATATTTGAAGCTTCTTATGATACCTATTTTGTTTTGTATAAACGTACTTTATTGACAGTATTCGGGATTACCGCGTGCAAGATTGTAAATCCATTTTTGTAAAATTTATAGGTTTTTGTGCTGCCTAGGTGAATTCTCTTTTATCGGTGTTCTTTCCAACCTGGTGAAGGTCTTTAGACACAGATTATAGAGTCACTTTAGTTTGTACTTCAACCAGCATCCTAAGCTCATCCCTCAATTTTCCTTTTTATTTTAAATAGGACAAAGCATTAGATAATATGCAATCGTCGTAGTCCATATCTCTTAAAATTGGAGTTCTTATCGAAATAGGCTCTGTTAACGGTTGATTTTTAGCGATATAAATTTGGTAGCTTGAGCAGATTATAGAAGGGATTTTTGTAATTGAATCTAGTTGAGCTTGAGTTCTGCAAAAACAAATAGGCCTGATCGTGTGTTTTTTCGGTAGGAGTGTAAAATGTGATTGGGAAAATGCTTATGGGTGTTTATCAGTAATAGGTTTTCATTAAAAAAAAATCTTATTTAAACGTGGTGGTTTAAAAACTGCATACCGAAGACAATATTATCGTAAATGTCAAAGAGCGCTCAAATTTCCAGATAAAACCCACATTAATGAGCCTGGCAGTCATTTCGATTAAAAAACAACATATAAGGTTTGTTAGAGTCAAGAAAAGACAAATCTTACATCGTCATATCCAAATGTACAGTTTCCAGCTTCTGCTCCTCCGTGCATGATACAATCCCGTTTTCTGAAGGCATCTGAGTAAAGCAAAATAATTTTCGGATGATTATTTTTTTTCTGCATAACAACGCAGTAGGTTCTGATGCACTTCTCTATATCTCCCTTTCCATCTCTCTCTGTCTGTCTGTCTTTCTCTCTCTGTCTGTCTGTCTCCCTCAGTCTCTCTGTATGTCTGAATGCTTCTCTCTCAGTCTCTCTCCAGTCTCTCTGTATGCATCTCTCTCTCTCTCTCTCTCTCTCTCTCTCTCTCTCTCTCCCTCTCTCTCTCAATGTATCCCAATTTTTGTGGCCGGTTCGTCTCACCTGTATATGCGCGTAATCTCACTGAAACTGCCACAAAGTCATCAAACGCAATGATGCAACGACCGTTAGGGGGCACGACTCTCGAGTAACGTTTCAACATAGTCTCCAGGGTTTGCGGTTGGATCTGATAACCTGAGAGAAAGAAGAGAATGGGAAATCAGTAAGTTAACCCTGCAAGTTTTCTAAAGAAAAAGTAGTATCTCCGACACATATACGCTCGTATAATCAACTTGAATAGTAGCATGCCCAGCTATATGGTTGTATTCATTCTGTTCTGAGAGAGAGAGAGAGAGAGAGAGAGAGAGAGAGAGAGAGAGAGACAGAGAGAGAGAGACAGAGAGAGAGAAAAGAGAGAGAGAGAGAGAAAAAGAAAAAGAAACACAGAGAAACAGAGATAGAGGTAGACAAAAAAAAACAGAGATACTTTCACTGTTTGCAAAAATCTAGCTCCTCGATGGGAAATCTTTTAGAAGCGCCAAGAAGATTGCGTGGATTCGAACAGCAACCTCGATAGTACTTGGCTAAATGCTCCAAGGGGGCGCGGTAGCCCTTGGGTATAACATTGGCTTTCGTGATTTAAACCTCGCATTGGCAACTCGTCTCCTACTCGCTGGTTTGGTGTCAGTTTAATGTGAAAGGCCGAGACAGAGTCATGGTATCCTCACACTGTTTCTGTTAAGGCAGCACGTAAACTTGTCAGAAGTAGTCTTGGGGCCCATCCACAATGTAGCCTATATAGTGCTGACTTTGGACGCTAAGCAACAACACAATAAAACTTTGGACCCTTCAACTCACCGAACAAGTTGCGGATAACCCTGATGAGCTCAGTGGCGTCAATGAAGCCGGATCTGTCAACGTCGTGCTGGCAGAAGACCTGATACCACGCCACCAGACACTGCTGCAGCTCCAGGAACTCAGACCACTGCATGAAGCCGTCCTGGGATCTCTGGCAGATTCTTCATCAAGGTTCCAACAGACAATTGGTTTCTACAGAGAACTTACAATAACATCGATTTTTCGCGCTTTTTGCTATAAGGGTATTGTCAACCTCGATCCAAAGTAGAAAGAGGAGCGACGTCTGTGTACTTCCAGCTCCGGACACAGAGCCACATGCTCTGCCATCGTTGAGAACATAGACCTGATCATTAGTTCCCGAAGGATCCCCATTAAGATATCTATTGTGAATTTAAACATCATTTACTTCAAGTATCGTCGCTGTATACTTAGTAAATACAATGAATTTCCTAACTTGAACTCCAATTAATCTACTAAACAGATGGCATCACTTAATAGCCCATGTTGAAGTTATAAAGGCATCAGATGGCATTTAAACGTCTGAATCCCTGATCGTCAGCCCAAAATACTACAGACAATGCCAAAGGTTGTATCTTTTCTCCTACAAAAATTTTGTTCAGCTGCGCCAAAGTAAGTTCACTTGATATGTACTTAATACGAGTTTTACTCTTGTTTTTTTTTTTTTTTTAATTTTTTTTTTACAAAAAATGCCCGTACCTGAGTACATCGATAAGATCTTTTACGATTTGATTCCACCTCGATTAGAAAACAGAAAATGCCATCAGATTTACATGCATTCGAAAACAAAACTTAAAGATATTACAAGATATAACTTTGTTATACCTTCCTGGATTGAGAGTAAAAAAATAATACCTCTGTTGACACGAATAAGTTGCATTAAAAATAGATGATTATATAGCACTAAAGCATAAAAATTATTATAAAATATAATTTCTCACACACTGCGCTATTACTACCATTTCATCCACCTCAACATCATTCTGAATGAGGTGAGCCTCATTAACATTAATACATGAGCTCGAAAAAGACACTTATAGGACAGTATTAATTTACAATACGTTTTCAACGATATTGAGTAAAGATGCATCTACGAATGCACGCCATAACTCTAAAAAGGATACGTCCAACATGGCGATCATGATGCTGTGGAAAAAGTTACGACTGGGTTAACATTTTTTTTTTACTTTTCACTTCCAATCAACTGATTCTAGTCTAATGTCTCCTATACGGCGACGAGTCCAAAGACTAGTATCTGACATTTTTATACAAATCGGGGACATCAGGTGTGCGATTCAGCCGGCCACACTTGACGCATTCAAGCAATAGAAAGTAAAGGCGGCCTAGAATTGAACCCGGGACCTCCTCGTTAGCTCAATTGGCATGACACTCTTCCTCGAAAGGAGACATCCTATATCTTTTTTTCAATATTAGGGTTATATATACTAAAGAAAACCCAACTGGAACACCAGCCTGTCCTAAGACCTACGTCTAGTCACCAACGTGGAGCAGTCTACAGTCTTGCGAATCAATACATGGCTCCGCCCGTTACAGGTAGCCAGGTGCCATACAAAAATCATTGCATTGTACTTCTAAAACCTAACCTGCATTGTTGTTAGTCCTAAAGTGCGCACTTAATATTTATCTTTAGTCATCAAATTAATATGAGCCAATACTCTTTAACTTGACATCTTGATTAGTTTTTGAACATAATGAATCTGAGGTACGTTAAAAAAAAAATAAGGCAGATGAAATAATGTTTTCTAATATACATATACTACTACGTTTCCAAAAAAGAAAAGGCGGATGCAATATTTTTTTCGAATACATGTACCACTACTACTACTACTACTACTACTACTACTACTACTACTACTACTACTACTACTACTACTACTACTACTACTACTACTACTACT